>JBBPCY010098729.1:0-20955 GCA_037974405.1 Brachyalestes nurse | reverse complement strand
AGCATTCATATTTGCCAAGTTGGGCTAAAATATGAGGCTACAGATGATGATAATAAACTAAGAGCCATTTGGGAGCCAAAAGAACCGGCTCTTCTTTGGGAGCCGTGCCACAAGAGCCGGCTCTCTGAAAAGAGCCAAACTTCCCAACACTTTCCTGCGAACGTACAGTGTCTCGCGAGAGTGAACGTCACTCTACTCAATACTTATGAATAATACTTATGAGTAATACTAATACTCAATACTTATGAGTACATCTACTAGGGACTGATATGAATTTCCAAATAATATGTAGTTAATGGGAGTTCTGGTGTTGGTCTTTTTCCATTAATGGAGAGTAAGGGACAGATAAAAAAAATCTCCTACAGTAACACATGGGCAGCAGTCAGTTTAAAAAGAAGCACACTTACTGTATATACCCGGTGTTTGTAATGAAGTGGCCAATGAGCATGGTTTCCATTATTTTGCATTTCTCCTTCATCTCAAAAATTCATAAGCAATGATAGTAATGAAATGTGCATCATTTGGTAAATTTAAACGCCCAAATCACACATTTTTTAATTCTGCATGGGTGGTTTTATATATCAAAAGCTTCATTTTACACCATAATTTCCCTTCTTTAATGCAGGCTGTTATTGCTATTGTGTCTTTATGCAATAAGCTCCTTTCTGACTGGTTGTCCTGTTCCTTTGTCTTGTGTTTTGAAACATCAGATTTAAGTGATTATATGCAAATACACACCCCGCAACTTCATATTACATGACCTACACCGGTGCCTGTCCCACATCATCAAAAGATCCTCCAGATCTCACACAGACTTCACCATCAATTCCTCCCACATCTTTCTTGCGTATGATCCCGGTGTCACTCTTTACGTTTCCTTTCCTGCATGGCATAGATGCAGGCCACCCATGCCTCGCATTTCCCTTAGACACCTCAGCCTTTAAAGCTTCAATTGTTAGCAAAAATGATTCGGTGTCCCTTTAAAATAGCTATATAGACATATTAGAAAAGGTAAACAAAGAACAAAACAAAGAAGAGAATAAAACAAAGAAAAATAAAGACAATGAAGATGAAAGAGAAGAGGAAGAATAAAAAGCAGAAGCAATAGAAGAGGAAGAAGAAAAGACATTAAAAAGAGAATAATGGAGAGAGAAAAATGAAGAATAAAAAAAGAAAAGTGAAAATAAAAGAATGAAGAAGAAGAAAAGACAAAGTAAAGAAAAATAAGGAAAGAAAAAAGTAATAAAAATGAACTAGAATGAAGGGGTTAAAGAAGACGCAGAAGAAGAGGAAAAGGCAGATTAGGAGTAGATAAAGAAAAAATGAGGGACAGAACAAACTAAAAAGAAAAATGAAAAAGAAAAAGATGAAGAAGAAGATGCAGAAGAAGAAGAAGAGGAAAAGAACAAGAACATAAACAAGAAAGAAAGAAGATGACAAAAGACGGGACACCCTGACAGAACATTATATTAATGCACACTGGTGAGAGTCACGGTTCCTAACTTCTACAGTACTTCCAAAATGTTGTAATTCATGATCAACCTTTTATCCTCTTAGCCTTCAAGACCGAGATGGATGAAGATAAGGAAAAGATGAGCTGAGACTGGTAGTGCTTGTTTTGACCACAGCTTGAGGACGTAGAATATGGTGAGAATATGGTTTTTTCACTGGTGCAGCTCACTTCCATTCGAGTAGATCTGCTCTGTTCAATTGATTTATTCATGCTGCTGCTTACCTGTGCGGGACTACTTCATTAGCCGCACTGCTACCTCCCTCTCTCACACAGTCTAATCCTACATGTCATAGCAATAAGTTTACGAACCTAGCCGCTGGTTTTGCTTTGCTCTGAAGGGAATTGCTTGACTCAATTCCTTTCTCTTTTTACACTGAACGTAAAACTCATCCAGGCGTGTCAATTCTTGGAGACGCTGGTTTTACCCCATGCGACAAACTCCAAGTTCACCATGCAGATATAATACTTTGTACCCTAAAAGCTTTGATATTATACAACTTAATTTATCTCACATTTCCTGAACCAGAAAATAGGTCCTTTAATCTCTCTAGAGCACCTTCAGGGTGTTATTAATTCACTTTCTAATCCAAGTAATAATAAAAAAAATAGACAAAATCAGCATAGCCAGCAGCCTTTAATCATAGGCAGTCGTTTTAAAACAAGCAACTGAGCAGATAACCACACAGCAAAAACCACTTACTTAAAAAAAAAAAGAATGTCATCAGTTAGGATTATGCAAATGACCAGTGGGAAAGGCCATAGACCTTCAGGCCCACAGCAAGTCAAGCTGTGTCTTAAACCATCTATATGTGGTTGAAATATTGGGCTTGTATTTGTGATAAAAATTGGGTGACTATTGACTTTTACTGTTCGCAATATTAGCTTCGTAGCCAGGCATGCTTCACTACTGCAAACGATATTACGCTAATAGCAGGCTACTGGCTTCCATTCACCTTTGGCATATTTGGTCAAGCTCTTCCAGAGCCATCTTTACTGATTAAATTCCTGCAGGGGTAAAATGACACATCCACAAGTCTGTTGTTTGTAATTCACATGTCATCATAACAGCTTTGATCGATTAGCTGTCAAGACTGCAAAAAAAAAAAAAAAAGAACCGCTAAGATCCTCAACTCAATCTTTTCCAAGAACTGTCAATACTCCATTTAAATTGATGGCTACAAAAAAGACAGCTGTTGGCTGGCTGAAACTCCATCCACTGCAGCTCAATCCAAAGTCCACACTGTAGCTTGATCCAAGGGTCCATGGATAACTGCCCTCCGGTGGAGGTCAAGATTTTTTTTTTAACCCCCTTCTATTAAAGCTGCGTCATGGACCAGTTTCATATAAAACAACATTTTCACGGACTGGTATAGATAAAGAAGTGAGTTTGTTTTGTTTTTTCATGTGAACTAGATGATAAATAAAAAATCTTTCAGACTGAAATATTTTTATTCTGTCTTTCTGTGCGGCCCGGTACCAAACGACTCACACACCGATACCATTGTTGGAAACCTCTGCATTAAGCAATGATTTAATGACAAACCAAAGTCCCTGAAAATGTATCCAAGTCAAGTTCGAATTGTGCAAAATGCATGTTAAAAGCTGACTAAAAAACTGTCGAGGGGTTAATAGTAAAATTTTGCATTCAAGGAGTTATTAAAATATATTCCTGATGTGGTGGTCATTGGAGGTTATACCAATTTGTTTAAAGGGGTCCTGTCTTTCCTGAGGTGTGACTTACCCCAGACACTGCTTTGCAGGACATTTGACTTTCCATCCCAAACACCTTTCTTCCTCTGTGGCACAGCATGGGTTAAAATACCCTGATTTCTGCCAGATCAAGATTTAGAGATCTCTCTCTAAAAGAACATCTGCATTTTTGTGCCTTGAAGGAAAAATCTGCAAGATATGTGGTGCTATTTCTTCCGGAAACAACGTATTTTACTGTCCCCCATGGTTGAAGTGTAAAAGCCAGTAAGTTTGAATTATGATTATTCAAATGACCTCAGGAGAGAGTTTGGCTATCAGTAGAAATCAGCCATGCACGGTTTATCACAATTGTGCATCAGCATTCGCGAGTCATCTGAGAGCAGACCTTGGGCAGTATTAAGAACTTCTTACACTGTGCTGCGATAGGAACAGCTATAATACTATAATTCATCTACTACATTCATTATTCTGATGTATTACTGTCATTACAGTGCTGGATGTAAGAAAATGACTCATGCATTTTATAAGCTGGGGAAAAAGGACATCATTCTAGTCAAGGTAAGTCAATTTTACATGAAGCACAAACTGAATCAGACACGCTAGAAAGACTAAGAGTGAAGTGACAAAAATGTAAAAGAATCGAACATTCAAGGCGGGTTTCTGAAGATAACAGGTTCTGAAACCTCCATACATGTGCTGAATAGAGGCAGCATCCGCAGCATCCTGAACGCAGCGCCATTCACATAAAGCTAATGCACCATGAACCTGCAGTACAGATTATAGGGTTTCCGCTGAATAGAGCGTGTTCGACATTTCTCCTCATGGCTGTTGTATATAAATATACATCACTGTGCACGTCTAATCACATTAGATTATGCAGTGGGATACACTACCAAAGCGTGTGACCTGTATAAATCTCTTTTTTGTATCATCTTAGTGCCTACACTTGCTGCACTTATATCCCAACTGCACTGTCTGGTGCTGCTCAGAGGAGGATGGATTCTCCCTGTCTGGATTCTTCTAACTGTACCTTCCTCATGGTCTAGGTTTCCAAACCTAGATTCCTCTCAGCGCTTGTTCTTCAAGCCCCAACATTGATAATCTTGCTATAATGGCATCTGTCGAAGGCTGAGCTGTATTATGCAGCAACTGAACAGTTCATGTGATGGAAGCAGGAAAAACAGGCAAAACTGGGAAAACTTTGGGTGCTGCATTCATGCAGGGCTTATTTTACTGACAAGTACCACCTACCTAAACACTGCTGCAGACTAAGTACACCCCTTCATAGCAACAGTGTTCTCTAAAGGCAGTCTCCTTCCATAAGATAATGCACTTTGTAATACTGCAAATGTTGTTCAGGAGTGACAAGAGGTACAAAGACAGCATCCACATTTTCCAGATCTCAGTCTGATCAATCTGTGGGATGTGCTGTGGGATAGTGTGATCCATAGAGCCCCCACCTCACAACTTACTTTACACCACACAACTATTCGACGGATCAACTGCTAACATCTGGGTGCGGCACACCTTCAGAGGTCTCATCAGAATTGTTCTGGGGGGACGAGGGGAACTTACACAATATTAAGCCATTAGTTTTAATGTTATGGCTGACTGGCGGATATTTCCAAAGCATATGTGTAATACAAATCAAAATATTTACTGCTGTTGCATTTTTAAAATAAGCCATAAATCTTTCTAAAGCACATACTGTTCATTGTCTTCCAGGTAAGTGTTTCGTTATCCACAACAGACCTTCACTGATTGACTAAATGGCATGAAATGAACAGTGCTAGTGTTCTTGTGGGAATATTGTTGGAGGAGGTTGTGCAGTACCAAGGGATGTCCGAGGAGACTGTTCTGGACCAGTAAGGGAGGTTTGTACAGCGTTTTTGATAAAAGCAGGATCTTCTAGTTGCCCAAAGCAGAACTGAGGGCAAAAAGCTTGTTATGGTCTGATTCATGACCGCAGAAGTTAATTCTCTTTTGTGGGTCCATGCTGTAGTGCAGCATTGATCCACAATACATTCCTGAGGGCAAGAACCAGAGTCTTATTCATTTGAAACAGCTTGCAAGATGTTGAAAAATGATCTTCAGACGTCTGATATAAGACAGCTTGTTTCCCTAGCCCTATTCATAATGTGAATATTTTAGATGGACACACTTTTTAAAAGTCTTCTTTGTGTGATATAACATGCTCTGTATAATGTAACATACTGCATCTATAATATGTCTCCAGTTACCCTTGAGCCTTTCTCTACCTGAGGCTCCTACTGATCCTCTCCCACAGTCAAAGAGAAACCTAAAATTATAGACTGAAAGGAAATAAAAAGAAGAGAAGGAATTGAACCAATCTGGTTCTGATTGTAGAAGAAAGGAAGACGAGTGATAGAAACATTCCTGATCAAAGTATGAGGAATTTTACTAAATTCTGCTGCTCCTGTAACCTTCCCAACAATCTGAAGGAAGAAAAACACCACTGGGTGAGTACCATGATGCATTTTTACACAGACACAAATTTATAAAACAATCAAAAACAGGCAACACATGAATATTATAGCCTTATAACTATATTCACTGCTTCTAAACACCTTTGCATCTTTGTTGTCTGCCTTTTTGCATTCCCTTTTTTAACACTGTTGCAATTCAGTGATTCTATCTGTTTCTAGCCTCTGACTGCTATAAAGGGCCTGAGGATATGATGCAACAGGTTGTACATGGTATGAACATCAATGTTCCACTTAAAAATGTCCTTCAGCAGCAGCACTTTGTGAAGATATTTCATCAGTGGCTTTGTCTTATAGACAGAGTCACACAGCAGGATCTTCAGTTGCTTCTGAAGCCTTTCAGATACTAAAAGTGCTTTGAAGCCTCATTAAAACTCACTGGATGATGAGGCAAATGGAAATGATCACTCTCTGAGCCTGAATGGACATGTGACTTGATTTTCTCTGAATATATTCTCAGCTGAAGCTGTCAGAAGAAACACTTACTGACTGGAATGCAGAACTACTCCAATGTCCAAATGAGATGCAAACAGAGTCGCAGAACCAAATCTATCTGTGTGCAAGAGTGTTTAAATATTCCATTACAGTCTGATATTTGATCAGGAACCCACAGTGACAGATAACTGCTGCAGAAGAAATCCACAGCTTATTATAGGCAAGTTGTCACCGTTACTTTGAATAGGAAAAAACATACCCTGTCATGGAAGACTGATTATGTATGAAAGTGATATCAATTGACTTTTGTGTATAATTCACCCAAATGCCAAAAGCATAACAGAATTAACATAATCTAAGTTACCAGGTGCCTTCTGACAGTTTTTGTGGAGCACGGTATCTTCTTACTTATTGTTTTCATGACTGGCCTGTTTATGTTTTGCAAGTTTGTGAAGAGAGTTTGCACTTTAAATGGCCATAGTTAACACAGATGTCCATTAAGTGTAAAAGGTGGCAAATCCGTGCAAAGGATGGCACATGATATCGTGGACGGCCTGCTTGAATTAAGTAGTGGTAGATTACATGTGTAAGTAAAAAAAATGGACATTCACAAACCTTATTGTGAATGTCCTAGCCCTGTGATGATGAGCCTAAAGGTTTGCCTGTACTTATAGTTCCATGCCATAATCTATTAACCTCCAACAGTGCATGTTCCCAACTCAAATACTGTTTTAAATTCTGAGAATGTAATGACTACACACATTCCTTTAAAATTATGGTGAGAACACATTTCTGAGCTTGTAACAGTTTGTAGTAGGACCAGTGGTAGTTCCACATTTTTGAATGTGCATGAGTTAAAAGGAAGTTGCCTGAATTGCGTAAACCAGAGCTCAAAGTTCACATTTCGAGCTCATTTTTATTTCTTTTGCAGCCTTTGTTACTCTCTCATGTTTCAACAAATTCAGTAATCAGCTTCATTGCACATAGTATTGGTAGCACTACCTAACAAAGGGGCCAAACCAAAGAAACCATGACTATAAATAAGAAAAAAACAGGAAGCACTACTTCACAAAGCACAAGAATGCCAAATGGCAAGGAATATATACATCTCCCTAATGAGTCCTAAAACGAAGAACAGGCATTTGATTATTAGTGGGACCTGCTAAGGTGGATCCAGAGCAGGATAAGCGCCTTTGGGAGTAGAAGAGTCTATGTGATGACCCCTGAGAGGCAGACTCTGTGACAATGTGTTTGTGTTTGTATGTGAACTAGACTGGTGGGAAGTCTGCAGGGATTGAGAGATGAGAGGGAGTCTGACAGCTTGGCACAGCTCATTCTGCCAGGAGGTCAAGAACAGGAAACTCTTCCAGCTTTGCTGGGTCATCATCCTGGCTGTCAAACAAAGTCAGCAGGGGCAGCCAGAACAGGAGGGCAAACAAGAGGAGGAGAGAAGGACTGTGGGAGAAAAAAAATGATAGCAATGAAGGGCGTAATGGAGTAGTCTTGATGGACACTGATACATGCAACTGGACACTTTTAGAAGGAGAGAGGGGAAATGAGATCATGACCCGTGTGAAGAAGAAGCTAGAAGCAAAAGTAATAATCAGTTTTTGTTGTGCTCCTTCTTGTCTAACTAGCACTACAGACTTGACTAAAGCAAGAGGACAGCATTTTCCAACCTACCATCTGCTGTCAGTTATAGTCAGTTACCATGGGCAATGATTTTGACATGTTAAATCAAAAGTACAGAATAATAGATGTCACTGGGGGCTTGCTGAATTCTGTCAGTAAATGTCCAAAATTCATGGCTATTTTTAAATACATTTACAAACTTTCAAAAACTGTGGCAACATACTGAAAAAGAAGTTACCTTCACTTTTATTAAAGTTTACTGATATTAATGGTGATCAGGTGGAACCTGTGAAAACTCTACCCGCACCACCATTTAAATTACAACAAAATGTTTCCTCTGGAAACTTGACTTGAAAGGATGATTTCTACAAATTTACAGGTAACACTTTATTCTAATTTCGAACCTTTTATTTTGTGAATGCAGGGATAGGCTCCAGCACTTATTCAACCCTAGAACATACTAGAATCCAGTGTTTAAAGTTATTCAGTACTGAGTTGTGAGACAAGATGGTTAACGCTTAATTTAATGTCTATTGTGCATTATTAGTAACAATGATTAGTTATAATGAAACTATTATTTTGTACATATTAAACCATGCTAATTCTGATTACATGCTAACACCAGTCAATGAATAATGCTTACTATATCTGAAACATTTTTGAAGAGTTTTATTGAACAAATAACAAGACCTTAATAAATAGGCAATATGTGCTCCCTATAACATATGACTGTCATGGCTGTCCCTCACAACCCACATCCACTGTCATCCTATTTATGAGCCAAACACTTCCCTCTCTACCTTCCGTTGGGGTGAGTAAAACTCTCCTTGTCAGTTATCTCAATAGAGACTGTCTTGTCATTTATATCAATAGAGATTCTCTTGTCAGTTTTCTCGATAGAGACTCCTTTCCCTCCGGGTTGACCTGAGGAGGATGGGTTCCCTTTTTGAGTCTTGCTTTCTTTTGAGGTTTCTTCTGTCAGCTCAGGGAGTTTTTCCTCGCCTCTGTCGCCTTTGGGTTGCTCACTAGGCCCTCGGACCTGGACTCTGTCAAGCTGCTTTGTGAAAAATATTCTATGGGCTTTCCTTCTCCGCAACCTCGGTAGCCTTTGTATGTTTTCCATGTAGCTACAGCTGTGCCCAATGCTTTGTGAGCAAACTGTTTCTATTCCGTTTCTACAACTGAAGCAGCATTCCATCCAGCACTGTGTGACATCCAGCACTGTGTAGTTTTGTTTTTGTTTTTTTGTTTTGTTTCACCATTTGTTTACTCTAAGTTTCTTTGTTTTCCATATATTAAGCCATGTCTGTGGCGCTCCCCAAGTTTGCATATGCCACATTAACTCTTTACAAGAACCTCTTGTAAGTGGATATCTGTCCTGAACACACCATGCTATCATAAAAGAACAGCAGACCAATGCAGGTGCAGCAGGAGTGCCACTCCAGCATTGCTGCCTGTGGCAGTCCCAATGGTCTTTTACCAACTTCAGGACAAAACTCTCTGCCTTGAACAGCTCACCCATGTGGGAGTGGAGCTGGTTTCGCTGAGTCCCATGATCCCTGCTATCAGCTACCCAGTCCCTCTTTTCCTTTTCACCATCCTCTGAGTTCTCTGCTCTCCTGCAGCCAGTTTTCCTGTCTCCCGAGACCCTGGCAATGGCCTCTGAGTTCCAGGATCCCCGCTATCAGCTGCCTTTATCCCTTATCACCAGCCTCTAAGTTCCCTGGCCACCCGCTGGCAGGTTCCAAGTCCAAGACATCAACTACCCTATCCCTGTGTCCCATATCACTGGTCTCGGAGTTCCCAGGTCCCCTGTCACTAGCTTTTGCTACCCCTCCTCTAGCTCAGTTCCAAGTGCCAAGTTATATGTGCCTCCGGATATAACAAGACCTTAATAAATAGCCTGTGTTTTCCATAAATATATATATATATATTCTCATAGCTGTGCCTCATTAACCACATTCCCAGTCATCAAGTTCACTTCCACCTAATCTCGGCATTTGTGTGGACAGCAAAGAAAGAATTTAACTGCACAGAGAAATGTGATTTCTACTGTACATATGACAATTCAATGTTCTGAATCTTGAATCTTTGAACCTGGTTTCATTCTCTTTGTGGTCTTTTCACCCGATTGTTTGCACCTTTTCTGTATTCCTCTTTGTCCCTACAAATACCCAGCCTGAGGTTTTAAAATCTGGTGTGCATTCTCCATCATGCCTTCCAGCCCGTCTATCTGTCCTCTTAACAAAATACTAAAAATGCTTTGGTTACTTTAACTAATCCTTTTCTTTTGCATATATTAAGCTGTCTTTGGTGCTCCCTTGGTCGCACATTCTGCCTTTGCCACCACTAATAAGGCTTCATGAGTATTTCCTGTGAGTGCATCCCTTTCCTGAACACACCACGCCATCATGAAATTTACAGCTTAATTTGTAAACATGTTTGACTGAACTGCGATTAAAAGTGCAGGCTTCTATTCTGTCTTTTTCACGCTAGAATTAATTTTCACAAAAGCGAGTATCAATCATTGGAGCAAACCTGCTTTAGAATGAACAAAGGTCACACTTATGTCTTGGCAAGATGAGGCATGATGAACTACATGGTTGGCACTTTCAAGCAGGTGGGAGCCTTTCAAGAAGTTTAAGGAGCACTAACAAACTAACAAACTTAAACACGCATGCATCTGCCATCCATAAAACCAAACCAAACATATATAGAGGAATCACAGGACTAGGTAACCGGAGCAACCCATCATGCACACATCGCATACTGTGGGTCTGCTCTCTAATTTGACAGTAGTATCTGTTGCTTGTTGAGAAAATACATTAAGGTACCAAACTGATTTTCTGAGGGTTAATTAGACACCATGCAGAAAGCAAAATGCTGAACCATTTTACATGCCATTTAGATCTCATCATTGCTAAAAAATTATATTTATGTCTGAAATAAAGGCTTCAGAATGGGTGGATTTCATGCAGGACACTTCCTTTGGAGATTCAGCTAAAGTACAGTATGTGTCTCAGGTCACTGTAATCAGCCTGGAATTTGTACACAAACCAAGTAAAGAATCCTCAACCTGTCCACCTTGCTAGAACTCACCACGAGGATGGGGAACAGTAGGCCGTATGTGAGAAGGCAAAATGTGTCTTGGTGTTGCCTAAATTCGGTCTACTAAGGCTGTATCAGTGTCAATTCCACATAGAACTGCTGACTAATGCTGCTCTGTCAGAGGTTTTACAATGCTAGGCCACGATCCCCTGCTGGGTATTCTCCACAAAGGACGAACCATTTACCTCTGTACCACACCACTGCATGCTGTGATTCTGTGGAGTTTTCATACAAAGTCATGCATCTTTGGATTACTCTTTTTGTCCACGTTCCCAAACTTTATCCTAGGCTGGATACGTACTTGTTTAGTTAGGCAATCTGTATAGATTTTTCCTTAGTAGATTGAAGACCAGATCTATGACTTCATAGACACTTTTGATTCAATTTTAATTCGGCTGTCATAGCAAAGACTGCTGAAGTCAGAAATCCTTCTCTGTGTCTTTCACAAACAAATACATATTGGAATTCCCTTCACGTCCAAAACATACTACAGGATTTCCAATTGCAGAATTTCAGAAACAATCAAACAGAAGGTAATGTAACAGAAGCCATTAAGGAAACTGTGAATGTGTTCCAAGTAGCCATTATCTAGAAAAATGTATGCCAAGGCCTAAACCTCCATACAGAGGCACATGTGTGAGACCTTCATCTCTCAAAGGCACATAAAAGCCTTCATTGCTTTGATGCCATGCATGGATGCTGGAACTGAGGAGCTCCAGTGGGTCTGTGTGGTGGTGAAACCAACTCTTAGACTCCTTTAGCCCTTTAGCCAGACTCCTTTAGCCAGCAACAAGGCAGAATAGATTATTATAGTTAGCACTAATATATATCCATGTCTGTGCATGAATTTAGTATGGTGATGTTTGACTGTATTGCATGAAAATCTCGCACTAAGTTGTCATCTACTTCTCTTTTCTTTTTTATGTATGTATGTATGTATATATTTATTTATTTAAGAACTAACATTATTAATAATAGTCAAAGAAATAGCACTTACACAATATCATTTTTGTCTATTAATCAAATATTATTGTTGTTATATTAATTACATAATAATAAAACAAACTGCTGTTTTGAGAAAATGATACTTTATTACAGAATATTAAAAAATATTTAGCTCACCATTAAAAATAATCTAATAATACTAAAGCATCCCCTACCCCTCCTCCTCCCTGCTGAAAGAGGGAATACATCCATTTCTGAATACGTATACATTCATTAATATGCGCTGCGCTTCATTATGTAGTGCATCATACAGCTGTTTCTACAAACTCAGCACCAAATGCCCATTTACCTGCTCAGAAAATCCAAGATGACGCTCAAGAGTGAACTGAACAGTCACAGGAAAGTATTGCCTCAATGCGCCAATGTTTGCTTTGTTTGCAGACGGCGTGGAGGACGGCAGCATAGCATAAACCTCCTCCACATCACTGGAGTGCAGTACAAAAAGCTAGCAGAGCATGAAATGAAGGCTGCCAATGAGAGGTGAGGAGTGTGGATTAAGAATCACTGTAACATTCAGTATGAATCAGCTGGTACTTATAACCGTATCTCCACACGCTGGCTCGCATCTGCTGAGTGCTGTGGAAGGCACACACACACACATACACTGTCAGCATATCTCAGGAAGCAGGATTATAAGAGGGTATGTGTGGTCTTCTGGGGCTCAGATGCTCAGCATGATGGTGGAGAAATAAAGATTGGCCGGCAGAACTGGCTTTGGAAAAATACACAAACTCGACACAGCTCATCTTTAGCAGACATTAAACTCTTAAAAAGGCACAAAAAGATTTTTATTACATTGTTTGTGGAAATGGGATGCACAGTTGAACAGACACCTTGATTCAGTTTCACTAATTCGATTTGGTGTCAGAGCGTGGGACACTAGAGTGCTCCATTGTTAATGTCTTTCATTACAGATTCCATACCACGTTAAACTGCTAAGCTGTTCACAATACATTTGACTGAATCCAAAATGGCTCCCTACTTCCTCTGGAGGGTGCTATGTATATTGTAAAATTCCAGTTTCTACACCCATATAGTGCCAAATATATCCATTACAGAATTGTGCACATATGGCTAAATCACCAGTGCCTCTTAGACGTGTGTCTGTATTTGAATTCTTACATAATGCTCCACGCAGAGAATAGGGGGCCTTCCTGCTCATCTCTGTTACTCTTGTCTCATCTAATCTTGTGTCTTTCTCTAGGACATGTTGCTCAGAATTTAGTTAAGCATTTACCTGATCATTCAGGCTTTTTCCGATTTTTGAGCAAATGATTTTCAGACCCATACTGATATTGCAACAGACCAGCACACCTTAACCAAAGCTACCATCGTTTTTATGAACTGACCATTCCTTGTGGCTATAGAGTTATAGAGAAATCCAGTTCTGGAGGGCCAGTGTCCAGCACAGTTTTTAGTTCCCCTCGTCAAACATACTTACTAAACATGCTGATTAAAAGATGAGCCGAACCAGGTCTGTTTGAGTGGGGAGCTCACCAAACTAGACTAGATGCTGGCCCCACAGGGCCTGAGTTGGATCCCCTGCTATAAAGCCAGATTGCATCTAATGTAATATTAAGTAATTTTCTGTTAGCTAGGCTTAACAAAGAAATGTTTGTATTTGGTAGGTAGGTAACTTAGCCACAACATGACATGCTCCATGTGATTTTATGTCAGGTCTATTTGTGCTCTTCACTGTTAAGTCTACACTCTACACCTCTCCTGTCTCTTTCGATTAGTGAATGGGTCAAATTTCACCACCTGCTTAGAGCTCTTGAGATATGGGGTATCTATTAATTCCTGCTTCAGTTAATTAAGAATTACCTGGACAAACTACTTGAGATATCACCAGTTATCAGAGACCACACCAACCAGTGGAAACTTCAACTAAAGCTTTACCAATCATCAGAACTTTCAGCAACTCTAAAAAATGAAGAAAAAAAAAAACCAAAACCAATCACCAGGAACCAACCACTCAACTAAAACCAACTAAACTGAAAAGAATCTGAAATATCATCAACCATCAGAAACCATCAGCATTAGAAACATCCCCAGCTGCAGCTATTTGAGAAATCAACCATCAGAAACTTATCCAACTGTCTGAGATATCAGCAATCATCAGAGTGCAACAACATCAGAATCTTCACCAGCCAAAGAGGCAGCATGACCAGCATAACTGTCACCACTAGAGATCCCACTGTCAGCACTTTGCTAAAATACAAACACATAATTAAAATAATTTGAACGAAAGTAGTCTGAAAGTTTACAGATGGCGTGAATGCTAAGCCTCGCTATTCTCATTAATATGGTCTCACCAACATAAGATGGTCCTGTTTAACCAGTCAGCCCTGTTGCTCCAGGTCTCATCTGGAATGGACAATAAACCTTTCAAATGTGGCCTCCTAGGACTCTTGACTTTGTGGTCAAGGCATTGTCTGCGGACTGTAGATGTTGGCAGGAGCTCAGAAACGTCGAGAAAACCTCCATGAATTGTAAAGCAGCTCTTAAAGTAATTACACGTCATCCAGATCATGAGTGCTGAAAAAGTTGAAAAGGTGAAAAGCAGACTTAGATGTTATTAGAGAAAGGCAGAGTTTCTGAGCTGACTAAGAGCTCAGGGGATGAAAACATTGAGCCATTGGAAAGAATAATTAAAAAGAATAATTAAACTCTAATGGAAGTAGGGTCTCACTAATGAAAGTAGAGCCTTTCACTCAGCGCATACCTAACTAAGCCCATTTACTCATCTTATTAGCACTGTTATTAATATTATGGAGCCTTTGAACAGTTTTGTAATCAGATGGGGAGATTCTGAAAAGTAGACATACCTGCAAAGAAAGTCTAAGAAAGCAATAAAATGGCTATTAGGAAAATTATCAAACTTCCAAGACTCTACTGTTTCTATCATTTCTGCAAGATAAAATGGAGGAGAAAGAAAATAGTTGAGTAGAGCGACTGAAATGGCCAAGTAATAAATCAAAGCCAAATGATACAGGCAGTTCTTCTAAGTACAAATCAAAGGAATACACTGAATCCAAACAGTCCCACTGTTATGCACAATAGAAGACTATTGAAGGAGAAAGAGGGCTATAAAATATAGCTCTTTCATATAATACTTTATAAGAACATAAAGCACAAGCATCACTCACAAAACCAGTGAACAAATGATCATTTGGGGAGATCATGCTTGGGGTGGCACCCTCAGAGGTACACCTTCAATATTTTTAGATAGGGAACATTTACCCATTCACAATAGGAACCTTCCCTCATGGAAAGCTGAGTAAAGTGCAACATTTTTGACAGAACAGTAACTTCATTACAGGCAAAGAGACAGATCAAAGTCAGATCAAAATGAAGGCGATGTTAAATGATGATCTGATATCTACCTACAGTCCCTTGTTCTAGACAAGTCAATCTATATCCTCTTGAAAAAATAATTTTATAAGCATGATATCTGCAGCATATACCATCAGCCAAAACATTAAACCCACAGACAGGTTAAGAGAACACTGATAATCTTGTTGTAGTGGCACATGTCAAGGGGAGAGATATATTAGGCAGCGAATAAACAGTCAGTTCTAGATACTGATGTATTGGAAGCAAGAAATATGAGCAAAAGCCAGAGATGTGATGGCTTGTCCAAAACAACATGTGTTTTGAGGTGTTTCCTGTATGTAGTTGCCAGTACTTACCAAAAGTGGACCAACTGTGCAGTACTGAGTACCTCCAGTAACTGAGTAACACATATTTTAGGCCACATTGTAGATTTATTTTGATCTTATGTTTAGGATATTCATTCTTCTATTCTGGTTACCTGCACAAGAACCTTTTGCACAAGTTGTTCTTTTACTTGATGGCTCATTGTATACAATAACTGATTTGTGGGCTTTTTTTGGCTGGTCCCGAGAACAATTCTTAAAAAAAAAAGGAACTGAAGCATCTTTCCCCTTCAAATCTCATCTTTCATTGTGTTCTAAATGTTATTATTAGCATCAGGATTACCGATAGTCTGCTGCTAATACCATAATTGGTATAAAACATTGACTGCAAATAAAGAAATGGTGTCCTCAAGGACATCTCAAATCTTCCATTTGCTGAAAAGAGGGAATAAATGTGAGAAAAACACACAGTGTGTGGCTAATCTTAACTGCTCCTGAAGAACAAAGCAATCAAAGCAGTTTTATTCGAAATTCAGAGGCAGGTGGAATTAGTCCGGCTCCTTAATTACACCGGACAAAGCTGTTGACTCTCAAATCAGCTCACAAATCAGTCTTGGCCAATCAATAAGGAGACGTAGGGACAATAACACTGCGAGCGCCTGTCTTCCAATCAGACAAGTGTCTCCAGTTTGACCTTTCTATTGAGCTGTGTAAAACAAAGAGATGTGAGGTGTTTCAAACTCTTTTATATGCAAGTTTCTAGTACAGTATGGGTTTAGCTTATTCTGTCTGACCAAATTCATATAGATGAATAGAGCAGTCTGTCTGCATTACTGAAGTGGCACATACTGTAATGTATCTTTTTTTTCTTAGTATCTCTGCCAAAGGTGAGCTAGAAGCTCCTAACAACAAACTGTCACAAACTGACATCTATGTGAGTGAGTATGATATTCTGAGAGGCAAGCCCACTGTATGAGGCAGTCCCAGTATATCAAGCCCAGTTGTAGTATGTCTTTTCTGCCAGTTTCAAATGTAAGCAGGAATATGTTCCACCTTCATATAGATGTGAAACTATCCATGAAAATTATTTTGAGAAAAAATCATGCAAAAGTAGAATCTCTACTTCCATCCAACATAGACATGGATAGCGTGGTCAAGGCTATAGACCAAGTGCATCTGCAAAGTCATGATGGCAGTTGCTGACTTGTGATATTTTCAGCCATGTCCACAAAGACTAAATAAGAAGGTACTGTACCCTCTCTAATTTGAGAACATCATGCAAGAACTGTTTAACCATATGGAATCAGGTTCTACATGTTAAAGTTTAACTAGCTTGTGTAACACATGCAACCTCCTCGGTCAGATTAGCAATCAGTGTTAGTCAGGATCCCCCCCTTACCTGTTAGGACATGGGATTTACTAATCTGCTTAGAATTAACTCATCTGTAGACAGGACTTTAGTGGGTTGTGACACTGATGCAATTTGCAACAGGTGAGAGGCGTGTCTACTATTTTAGTTTGCAGTAATTTCTTTGGGACATCAACTGGTTTGCTGACGTTGAAGAATAACACTTTGTCACCAGTGTTTGTCACCTCTTGGTCAGTGGCTTTCTGGTAATAATATGCCTTTTGATCCTTGGCACTGGTTTCCAGATTTTCTTAAACCCAAGCAAATGTGCGAGGTGGGTGTGCAAGTCATATATTGATGAGCAGTGTAAGCATCAACAACATGAATGTCTTCTGGACGGCAAAGGAGGGGTAATGGAAGGGTAATTTTTATGCCCCATCATCATCTCAAAAGGTCAGAGTGGATTGATACATGGTGGATCAGATGGTCAACAGACCCACATTCATGTGGCTGGCACATTCCTCTTGTACATATGACTGAAGGTGGTAGCCAATGTGGAATTTTGCCTGAACCCCTAACATAGGCCATGATCATCTCATTATGGTTGCATTGAAATACCTCGGCCTGAGTCTATAGTCAAAGGCAGACTCCAATGGCTGAACAACAGCCTGATTAATCAGCAGGTTTTGACAAGACAATCAGCTTTATAATTGCCATCCTTTTTAGGGCCTGGTGCATTGGAATACCCCTTGACCTTTTTCCAACTTATTCCAAGGTTGATAACAAGCTTGTCTCATGCCAGAAAGTGTTCCTTATGTTTGACTTCTTTCCCTCCAGCACTCTTCATGCTTCAATAAAGGAAAGTGGGAGACAAAACTATCGTGGGCATAGTCTGAGCAGACTCCAACTATGATTTTAGCTTTAACTGCCTGTTGCAGGGCAATGAGTATGACTGCTATAGCTGCATACTGACTCATCTTGTGTCCTAATTTATATTGCTGAGGAAAGGAGTGGTGTTTCCACACAGTACATACACCTGCTTAAGTTTGACTTTCATGGTGGAAGGAACTGTCATCTACATAGATCTTCGGGAGGTCACAGCAGACATTGTCATCATATAAATGGTGATTTGAAGGCAATGATGGAGTTATGATAGCTGTAGGCTCAGTGGATTAAGCCTCACAGTGCTGGCACTCCCCCAGTTCTTGGCCTAAAGCCATTTTCTTTTTTTGGACATATATTACCTCGCCCTCATAGCCTTGCAGAGCCATCATCAATGTTGCAGTTTTGAAACCCTGCCTTCTCTAAGCCATTGACTATTCCGGATGGTAACAGGCTGGTGTGATGTTTCACTGGCCTCTGATATGACTGTGAAAATGCTCCACAGCCCACGCTGTGGCAAGCAGTGTCTTTTCACAATCAGAAAATTTTAGTTTGACATTACTAAGTGACCTACTAGTGTATGCAACCACATGCTTGTCTTGGTCATATTTCTGGGAGAGAGCTGCACTGAGGCAATGATGTGAAAAACTGGCCTCCAAGCAGAGTACCTTTTCTGAGCCAGGACAGGCAAGACGGGGCTGGGCCATTGTTTCAGCTGTTTGTAAGCAACTTCTTGAGTACCCCAGACAGAGCTTGAATGAGCCATGTTAAGGGTCTGCAGATGTCAGCATAATCCTCAGTGAACTGCCTTGAGTAGTTACAAATGGCCAGAAAACTGCAGTTCTTAAACATTAGTCAGAGCTTTGATATTTTTGACTACTTGGACTATGCTGGATTGTGTTTGGATACCATCAGCCCCTACCAAATATATTCAACCTTTGTGCAGCACAACAGCTGCATTGCTCACAGTGGCTCCATGTGAACTGTCAATTGTCAAATAAAAAAGCAAGTTTGCACTGGTCAGCTGGGTCCACCTTCATGGTCCAGAAACCAGTTGAAACATTACCTGTTGAAAAGAACTGGGCAGGTTTAACATTACTAAGCTTTTAATCAAGGTGAATCATTGGCCAGTGGCAAAGTAGAACTTGCTTATTAAGCTGTCTGTATTTGATTGTGACATACCATTTACATGATGGCTTTAACACTGGCCATAATGGAGAGTTGTAAGTGAAGTTACTCAAGGTTTACCTTGCCATGTGAATAAAGTAACATGTGTCCGTATGCATGGGTGTGCAAGAACGGGGACTTAAAGGCTGTCTTTTTCGAAGCCAGGTCCATTTAGCCCCTGAAAATAAGTATGCTTCAAATGATTGTAGAAATCACAAAGTTGTTTAATGCACACCAGGCCTAATTTAAATGGCTGAGATGGTGGCTGAAGGCTCATCAGCAAAAGGTGAATGCTCTTCTATGAGTGTGTCACAGAATTTATCAAAGTTGTCACGTCCGTGAGCAGGTTGCATTTCTATGAAAGCATGAACAGATCTGGAAGTTGTCCTCCAAATAAGTTTTCTTGCTGAGTGGAGTGAGGCAAGTCAAGGAGACTTTGGTGAATATAAACTTGTACATTGTGGTTGCATTTTTCAGGGTCAAATCGTTAAATGTTTTTAGCCAGAGCATCAAACTGTTTCAATCAAGGGCCATCACCAGGCTGTCACTCTGTCCTGTGACAGTCATGCTCATCCATCCTGTGTCAAATAACACTTCTAGCTGCTAGTTTTCATATGGAAAGCATCCTGGATGTTTAAGTCAGTTCCTTGTTGAATAAAGAAAAATACTCTTTCATTTTACTTTCATAATTCTCCATAGGGTACTGTTGGACTTTTCTCAGGAAGGTGGATAAGTTGACTAATAAAGTCATAAAGAGAGATACCTTTGTTATGTCCCCATAGCGGCCAACAGGGGCTGCTGTTGGTTTAAGTTTGGGGGTTTTGCATGTTTCTGTTTGGGGGATTATGTTCAGCTGGGTTTAGTTTGAGTTAAGTGATTGTGTTTGTTTATTGGGTCTTGAGTTTAGAGGGTTTTGTATTTAAGTTCCTTTTGGACCGACCTGTGTGTCGGTCCACCGTCATCCTTGTGTTGGTCAAAGCTGTATCCTGAAGAGAACGTTTCTGTTTTGGGTCCTCATACCCTTTTGTTTGCTGTTCTTGAGAAATAAAAGCATAACAATAAAAGCCAGAACAATGCCTTCGCGTGTTCTGGCCCTCACTCAGAAGAGTGGGGGCGACATGACAACCTTAGAGACAGCTCCTCAGTGAGATGGCCCTGAACTCATTTTGGGGCCCATGGTCCATTACAAATAAAACAACAGGGTAGTGCATGAGAGTCGCTAGGTGAGGGCCTATCTAATAATGCCAGGTGGCTACTGTGTGTAGCTTACAGCTGAAACTGCTACAAGCTGTGGTAACAGCAATGTACCACAAAGCAAGGAATGCAGTATATAGCAAAGCATACAGAGTACTCTGTGTGTCAACTGTAAATCAATACTGTAAACAAATAAATAAGTGTGACAGCACCCAAATAGGGAAACCTCTGCTAACTGGAACTAGATTCTGCAAATTATTACTATAAAGAAAGCATTAAATACTAGGGCTGGGTTAAAAAAATCAATTTACCGATCAATATCGATTCTCGTTCAAAAAATACGGTATCGATTAAAAAATTCACGGATCGATCTTCTCCTGTCGACTACGCACTACTTCTCGCGACCGCGCAAGGAAAGCTATTGTAACCCCTACAAAATAGGGCTACTAATATGCTGTGTGAATAGCAAGGGTGTAATAGCATACTGCCGCCACAAGGGGCATGTAAGTGCCCTAATGTCCTTATAAGGAAGACGCGGACAGCCGAGCTTTCCACTCCAGAGCTCCCTGATTTACACCTGCAGCTCAGCTGAACAGTACTGGTATGAAATCCACCAAAAGCCATTAATAGTGTGAAGCAGTACTAATGAACCATTCTTTTATTAGACTATCACCCATGAGCAGCTGAGAAACCGTCCGTGAGTGTAATTATCTGGAATCCTGGTAAGTGTTAGCATGCTAATATGCTAATTGCTAGTGTAGAAATTACAGCACAGATGTACATGGAAGTTCATATACT
>JBBPCY010098691.1:0-20965 GCA_037974405.1 Brachyalestes nurse | reverse complement strand
TATATATATACGTATATACAGTAACCCCCCACTTTAAAGCAGATCAGCAGTTGCTGTTTCAGTCCATCGCAGATTTTTTTCTGAGAACCGTACTAATAATTGTTCGCTGAAACCCCTGCACTAATGGGGAAACAGATATCCTCCGCATTTTTTTTGCTTTTGTGACGCCCAGGCCTCGTCCACCACGCCCCCTCATCCTTGTGCTGGGTTGCTAAGCACCGCACACAAACATAAACAACCAGCATGAGGACGAGGGGGTGTGGCGGACGAGGCCCGGACGTCACAGCTTTTTCGTGGCAAAGTCATTTTTCATGCATTTTGGTGCTAAATTATTAAGAAAAATATAATGTACTACTTTTTTTAACATATATATTAATATAAATTCAGTGACATTTCCATATAAAAAATAAACAACATTTTTGGTACTATCTAGAGAACACAAAAAAAGCGTGCCTTGTGATGGTGAAATACCGCGGTACTATTTAAAAATAGCCAATCCAAGAACGCTATTTATTTCTCCTTGCTGCTGAATGGCTGCTGCCCTTTGAAGCAGCTGCAGTCCAGAATTTCCCCCGTGGAGCGTCTCGAGTGTTCTCGTGTGGTTCATTTTGTTCTACTTAAAGCCCTGTATTTTTATTACTGTAAATAAAATTAATTTATTACGGTATTTACCTACTAAAGAAAGCGAGCGTGCATGAACTACAGTTTAGTTCCTCTCATCACATTTATGTGTTCAGTGTATTTTAATATTATTTCGGGAGTACTCCAAAATTAATTTCCTGTAACAGCTTCATCCTTACTAGGGTCGAAAGGTACCCGGAGCCTATCCTGGGGCCAATGGGCGTGTTGCAGGGACTTACCCTGGGTGGGGCTTGCTCCACAGTAATAAAAATGATAAAATTAGAGACTGACGTACTGAACTACTTCTCAAGAACCTAGTGAGGGATTTACACTTTCCTTTTTACACTTTTCTAATCTTTCCTGTTACATTGAATTACAAGCTCGCAGAACAGGTAGTGTTGGAAAATAAACTGTTGGGGAAACTCCCTTCATGCCTTCTTCACACCCAGGGTTCCAGGGAATGAAGCGTAGTGGAATTTTCTGCTGACGTAGCTTTAATTGTTTTTGAGAGAATCTAAATAATTCGATTTTTGGGATGTTTTAAACAGAAAAAAACATAAAGAAGAAAGATAGAAAAACATAGCGCAGCTAGTCCGGTTCAGTTTGCCGGGTCCAGGTGCCTGTCCCTCTGGGCCACTCACCAGGGTGTGTTGCAGCTGTGCGTGAGGGTAAGATAACGAACGCCCAGCTGGTACATGGTACGGAGCGTGCCCATGCTGCTGTCTATGGAATGACCTCCTTCCACCCCGATCAGGCTCGCTGTCTTATTCTGGTGAAAGGCATCCATTATATCTACGCAAAGATAAACATTAACCAGTTTTAGTTCAGACTGCCAGAGCAAAAAAAATAAAACCTTAAAGAAATATTTGCTCCGTCTATACCTTATGTTCTATTACTATTTCATTTCAGTGCATTTCTGTGCAATTGAGAAAGACCAGAAGATGTATCTAAATTTGTTTCAGCACATGCACACTAGCTTCTGTTTTAACTGCTTTTCTCCAGTCTTTTAAAGGCCTGTATTAAGAAGATCCAGTAAGATGTTTATCATTTGTATCGGTCAAGTGAACCCTTCAGGTAAGGTAAGGTGAACATAATGGTTGTTTGTCAGCTATTGATTTAAAACTGATATATCACTGTGTACACAATGATTCAAAGCTTAGTGCAAAAATTCATCACCTTGACTGCTGGCAGCAAACATGAAGTCCACTGGGTATTTATGGCACATTCTGTGAATGACATCAATCTGCTCCAGGGTCTGCCTCACTGCGTCTTTATACTGAGTGTCACATGGAACGTACGCAGCCCAGAACTGCAGAAGAATAGCAGATATGAAAGAATAGCCGATATTGTCAGATTTATACCCTCTTTTTCTCTCAAAGATACAATTACATGGCAGTTCATTAGCCGTTCCTACGCTGTTGAAGCCCAGTTTGTGTCACACATCCTCTATTGCTTCCTCATGGGTTACTGTCTGACCACAGAGCCACTCATCGATGGGATTTTTTTGGTTGGCAGACCACTATCTACCCATCAGTGACACTGAGGTGTGTAAAAATCTCAGTACAGTATAAGCATGACGCACACTGCCCTGCCACCTAAGGCCTGTCCTAAGGCCTGGACACTTGAGGTTCTGTGGTTAGGTGTTAAATTCCACTGTAGTAGTAAAATTAATATATGTGTGTGTTTGTGTGTGTGTCCGTACATACCTGCGCTGCAAGGCGACCCTCTTTGATTTTGGGAATATTGGTGTGTGTAGAATCGAGTGTGTATAGATCCACAGAGTTGAGCTCATTGTTGAATTTCGATCGAAGCTGCCACGGCAAGTCATTGTGTCTGTGTGATGTCACAAATCACAAAATATAACCACAAACATAAACGGTATCTTTCACATCATGAAGCATCTCTCATTTGTGACATTTTACCCAGAATTCACCCTTGAACATATCCAATAATCATCACTAAAGCTGTGGCTGGAACACTGGTGTTAAGAACAATCAAGAACTTTTCTCACCCATCTATCAGTGGTGTGTCAGCCATCAGTCTTAGTGCTCGTTCCTTGTACTCATCTGCTGTGGAGGTGAACGCCAAAGCCCATAGGGCCAAACACAGAACCTTGATGCACCTCATGTTCGTCCTTCACTCCAGGACCACGTCTTCTTCTCAACTGCCGCCCCTGAACTCTGTGAAGATGGATCTGAGAACGCAAGGTCAGTTTCAGGGTTGCAGTTCACACTCGTACATAGTATTTGGGTTAATGTATAATGTGGATTTTGCATTTGCTCAAAATTGATATGACACTCATAAAGTTACGAAGAAACACTATTCGAATTGCCCCATAAACATCTTTTATTTGACAAGATAAAAGGGTAATAAATGCAACTGAGGAAAGATGTGACATTGCATTTTCTGTCCTTGTCCAGAGTTCATTACAGCACAGTTTTTTCCTCACATTGCCCTCAGAACTGACTTCAGAAGTGACTTCTTGACCTCACAATCTGGAATGGATATAACAATACACTGAATACCAGGCATGAACAACTCCAGTGCTAGAGGGCCAGTGACCAGCACAATTCTGCTACTCAACACAGCCACAGAAGCTGGCAATTCACCTGAAGTTGTGGATCCTGTGACAGCTGTCTCAGTTTGATGGTCCTCAAAAAATACATTCAACAGACTGGAGCAAACAAGTGTTACTTTTAAAACAGCTCGTACTGAATGAGAAGAACGAGCCTTGAGATTGAAAACAGGGGATTTTAGCTTGTGGCTAACATATTACCATTACTTCTGTTTTGGGATATTAGCAAGTCATGTAATCTTTAACGTGATAGGGATTAAAACAGAAATACTTAATTCAGGAACGTTTTTCATTACGTTCCATTGAATGTTGATTTTTGCTAGAACTGCCTATCAGATTTCAAATGTTAGTTTCAGCCTGGTAATATTTTAAAGGAATGGTCATCCACTTTAGCTCCACCCTGCATCTCACAACCTGCATCTTACATGCCTTACATATTCTTCTTATTTAACTTTCCAGTAGATCATCGATTTCTGTGGAATTTCTTTAACAAGAACAGGTGTGGCTGGAGCTTTCCAGGACCAGGGGTTGTGGGCACTATTTTACAGTATTCTTTACCATAAACAGGGACAACTGAAACTTGTAATAGCCACTAACATTTTTTTCACTTTTTTTCAAATGGCATCTTAAATTTCCTATGGAATCTATATAGCATATTTAATCGCAGAACATTTGGCATGCACCCTGACACACTAATGCACACACACATATTATAGATAGATGTAGTTGTGTTTGCATATTTTGTGTGTATTTGTTTGTACATTTGTGTGTTCGTGTACAAAGGTGTGTGTGCTTGTGTATATGTTGGAAACATTTATAAATCAAACTAAACATATTTAGCACAAGGCACCTAGGCAGTAGATCATTTTTTTTGTGTCATTACCCCTCTACAACCAACCAAACATTACTGAAACAAAAAGAGGCTGTTCACTCTTGTGCTCAATCAGCAATGAAAACATTTATGTTTACTTTTGTGCACAGTTCAGGCCTGTTAACTATCATAGCGTGAAGGGAAATATTTAAATAATGTGCTGATGGTGATGATATCAGGTCTAATCTCTGTTGGGTGGTCAGAAGCAGCACATGTTCTGCAGCATAAATATCAAATTGCACCGCTAATTGCCTCAGATTGTTTGGTTTCAATGCAGAATGGCTTGGTTTTGTTGACAGCTCTAATTCTGTGCCCAGAGGGCTAATGAATGTTTCTTTGGTGTAGGTTGGATCATTCATTTCCTTCTAGGGCACAGTGATCTGAAGCATGTTTCAGAAACCCCCCTCTCTGTGCTACCCCTCACCTGTATCCTACAAGGATAGTGACCAGTTTGGAATGAAAATGAGCAAGAAAAGACTGGTGACTTGACTTTGTTTCAGTGGTTCATGGCTGAATGTACAGATGAAGATCTAAAGAAGTAAATACGTAAAGAGGAAAGAAATTCAAAAGCCCTTTTTCAGGTATACTGAACCTAAACCTGACTTTCAATAAGTTGTTTTTTTCTGTTGGCACAGAGGCTTGTGCAGAAAAACTTAATTGTGTTATGTTTGTTTGCGTCTTAAATGATCTGGTTAAATGTTCATTTGGGCTCAGGTTTAAAGCTTTTGTTGTCACTTGCATGGACCTCAATCAACCTCAAAAAGATAGGGAACCTCTGGCCTAACACAACTGGTATTAGCCCAAATGCATTTAGTTTTGATGTCATACATAGTTGGTGAAGTGTAGTGTGCAATGCCACTGCTCTGTTTGTGGCTAATTGGGTTTTTGAATGCTCCACCTCATCAAGCATGTCACAAAACTAAAGCTGTAAACCACTCTATAGAGCATTAACCAAATGCTGCAAATACAAAAAGATAGGGGGATGGCATCAAATACTTTTCTGTCAAAGCTATTTCTGTCATTTTACTTATCTGAACCAATCTGTAATGTAATTAGTGCTCTGTAAGGACATCATTAGACATCAAAAATAGATCTTCATCTGAAAATCAAAAATCACCAAGCCTATCCCTGAAAAATATCCCCCCTCTTTATTGTCATTCTTATAAAACATCATTGGTGTTTATTGCATTTACTACACTATATGACAGAGATGCTTGTCATATCTACAGTCAAATGTAATAAAAAGAGGTTTAAAAAACAAAACTTCAGAGAGCAAAGGTCTCCCACTTATATAACTTTAGTTCAAGTTTATTGTCATTACGTATGCATGAGTGTAACAAAATTTCTCAAGACAGCAGATTTAAATATTTGCATTTTCTGCAATTCGGCATTCAGAGTCAAAACAGCCTGGAAGTAAAAGTGTTACAAGGCAGTGTACTGACCCTGGAATGTGCAAGCTGCTTGCATTTTTTTTTGTATCGTGTATTGGTGTTTTCACACATTGGTTAAACTGATCCCACTCGAATGAAGAGATGTTAATGAGCCCTGCTGTGTCTGCACTTAAGCTCTAAAAACAGATGTAGTAAAATGGCACATCTACAAACAAAGTGTGGACATGTTGATTTCGACACTTTAGCATTTTTGTTCACATATCAATTGAGAAAAACTGGCTAATAAACTTTAAAGTTTATATAAAATTCTTAACCAGATATTTAGTTTAAAAAAAGTAATATAATGTAGCATAGATAGTCAACACAAAAGTTTTGTTTAACTGTCAATAGTAATATATAACATTTTTTTTAAAAAAGGTCAACCCTTCAGAGTGTCCCTCCACAAAGTTGCTGGACAACACTGAATGATAACAGCACATAAATAAATTGTTTATGCACCTTTTGTGTATCTGCCGAAAGCCAAGCCATTACTTCGAAACATCCAGACATCTAGTACTGTAGAGAACAAACTTCCTGTTCATTTAAACAAAAGAAGTAATCTGTTTTAGGTTTGTAATGAGGTTTTTAGAGACAGAGCAGGCCCGTCTACATTCAGTTGTGCAAAAGACAAAGAATACACCCTACAGAAAACATACCTATTGTTACATAATGGTTAGTCACTGATGTGTGTCACATCCATGCCGCCTCTGCCACGCCCCCAGTGTATTAGTTCTCCAAAACTCTGAGCTGGGGATTTTCCGGCCACGCCCCCTGTCCACGTGTCAGTATGTGTGCCATATGCGTTGCTTGGTAAACTTTCAGCACACAAAACCATGTATAAGCTTCGACATAAATATGCCTATATTTTTGCAATAGCATTTCTTAATTTAACTGTGATCACCCCGCCGTTTGTGGTTAAGGATAACTTGGCCCCAAAGCAAGATTTACAGTCTTAAACAGGACTATTTATTTTGCCCTGGGAACTTATATGCAAACACAACAAACGCCTGAACCAATGAGAGCATCACTTAAACAAAACTCCCCACAACTGTAACTAAAGACACAACTGTGAGCTTGCATCATTTCTATTGTTGTTTGTGTGACCCTTGAAATGGAAACTATAAAATTGGAAATGGAAAGTATAAAGTGCTCCACTGACCACCACAGGAAATCCTTCCTTCCCACCACCATCAGACTCTAGAAGTCCCCCCACTGTCACACATCCACACAATAATCTGAGCAATAACTTGTTGCTTCTAGTTGTGTAATTTCTGACTAGGTTTAAATGCATTATTTAGCCAAAATTCTGATTCTGATATAATGTTTGACATTACCTCAAGAGGCCACGTTGTTAACGCAGAAGGTCATTGGATATTAAAACTAAAGCTTTGACTGCTCCTCTCAGACTGTGCTCTTTTTTAGTTTTTTATTTATATTGTTTTGCTTCATGTTCCAAATTCAGCCGGTTTAATAGTTTATGATAGTACAACACTTCTCATCGATGGAAAGAATCTTGCACAAGTTATTTCGGACACTTTTAAACCCGACCCGTCATGGCCGAATGAGATACTGCGGGGTTCGGACAACAACAAAGGACGCAACGCTCACCCGAGGCGTAGAACAAAGAAACGCCAGTGGACATGCGCTGGCATCCAAAACAGGCTGAGACAGCAAGCACATAGAGCACCACTGCCTAGTATCCTGCCGGCTAACATGCAGCCACTGGAGAACAAGCTGGACGACCTGAGGGCCAGAGTTACTTTCCAACGAGATGTGAGGGATAGTAACATTCTGTGCTGAGACATGGCTGACCCCCACCATGCCGGACGGTGCCATAACTCAGATTCATTCTCAGTGTTACGCATGGATAGGACGACAGAGTCGAACAAAACCAAAGGTGGTGGAGTGTGTTTCATGGTCAACAGAAAGTGGTGTGATGCTAGGAGCATTTTTACTCGCTCCAGCGGCTGCTCGCTTCATTTTGAATACCTGAGCATTAAATGTTGCCCCTTCTACCTGCCCAGTGAGTTCACCTCGGTCATCGCCACAGCGGTCTACATTCCACACCACACGGACACAGGTATATTTGTTTCAAAACAAAGACCCAGGCACAGCCCTCATTGTGGTAGGAGACTTTAATAAAGCAAACCTCAGACAAGTTATGCCAAACTTTGACCAACTCGTTATGTGTCCGACGAGGGGAACTAGAACTTTGGACCACTGCTACACGCCATACACGCAGGGCTACAAAGCTGTTTCACAGCCAGCTTTTGGCAAATCCGACCACAGCGCCATCTTTCTCATCCCCCAGTATAAACAGCACATACGTAGGGAAGAGGTGGTCATGAGGGAGGTGAAACGCTGGTCTGCCCAAACAGAAGCTACGCTGCAGGGTGCGCTTGCTGACGTAGACTGGGACATGCTCCGGTCATGCGCGAACAACATCAATGAGTTTACAGATGTAGCAGTTAGTTTCGTTAGCATGCTAGCAGAGGAGATCATCCCTACAGTGAGAATCAAGACCGTGGGACAGACCTATCCGTGCTGCAGTGAACGCCAGGACCGCCACATACAACGTGGGTCTAGCCACTGGCGACATGAGCACCTACAAAGTGGTGTCATACAGTGTCAGGCGCGCAGTGAGGGACACCAAGCGTCGGTACCGGAAGTGTTTGGAGTGCCTTTTCCATCAGGGAGATACACGGAGCACGTAGCATGGACTGCACACCATCGCGGACTACAAAGCCAAGGACACTGCAATGATCAACGCCGACTCTGCATTTGCCAACGAGCTGAACGAATTCTTCCACCGTTTCAAGGTTAGCCAGGGGGCTGGTGCTAACTACAGCATGACAAGGAACGCATGTTCAGCATCGCGGAGCATGATGTCCGAGTGGTGCTGAAGACAGTGAACACCAAGAAAGCGGCGGGACCAGACGGCATCACCAGCTAGCAGGTGTGTTCACTTCCAACTTCAACAAGTCCCTGGCAAAGTCCGTTGTCCCCACATGCTTCAAAAGATCCACCATCATTCCCAGTTCGCCTACCGACCCAACAGATCCACAGAGGATGCCATCTCACATGTTCTGCACACCACTCTCAGCCACATGGACAAGAAACAGGGTAACTATGTGAGATTGCTGTTCATAGACAACAGTTCAGTGTTTATCACAATAGTGCCAGGTAGGCTGTACACAAAGCTGAGGGATCTAGGACTTAACAGCCATGTGTGTGCATGGGTGCTGGACTTCCTCACTGATAGGTCTCAGGTGGTGAGGGTGGGTAGGTGTGTCTCGGACAGCATCATCATCAATATTGGAGCACCACAGGGTTGCGTACTCTCGCCACTGCTGTACTCCCTCTACAGCTGTGTGTGTGACTGTGTGGCCACTCTAACACCATTGTGAAGTTTGCCAACACAGTGGTGTTTGGCCTCATCACCAACAATGATGAGCTGGCCTACCTGAACGAGGTGAGGAACCTGGCTTGGACTTTAGAAGGAGACAGCAGCTAGACTATGAGCTCCTCGTCATCAACAGAGCTCCAGTGGAGAGGGTGCCACCTGTCAAGTATCTCAGTGTCCACATCTCCTCAGACCTGACAGGGACTGCTCACATCCAGGTCCAGTCCCAAAAGGCTATGCAGCAACTGAACCATCTCAGACAATTGAGGAAGTTTGGGGTCTTTTCAATGATCCTCAGGACTTTCTATTCAGGCACTGTGGAAAGCATCATCACACAGAACATCACATCCTGGTATGGGAATAGCAGTGTTCAGGACAAAAGAAGCTGTGTAGATTATTACTTTTAGCTTTGTGTTTTAGAAAATTTCAGATTGTGTTTAAAATTTACATTTACATTTAGTATTTACATTTAGTAAGTATTTACATTTAGACTTATATTTACTTTACTTGTACTAATTTCCTTATTTTATTCTATGTTTCAGAAAATTCCAGATTTTTTTATTTAAAGTTTACTTGTCTATAAGGAGCAGTTCAGGATACATTTCACTGTGTGTTGTACCTGTATGACTATGCATGTGACAAATAAAGAATCATGAATCTTGAATCTTGAAATAAAACACTGGATCAAGACACCCATCTTGCAACAAATTAACCAGTCAGCCATTATTCAGTCATTATAAGAATAGTATCCCCATGATGAGGATTTATTTAACCCATTCAAAGACTTTTGCCATTCATACTGCAAAAAATGTATCATGCTCAAAATGTTCAGAGATATGGCTTTTTGTCCTTTGTCATCTGTCCAAATCAGATATGCTGAAAATTCTTGTTTGAGATATCTGTGTAAACTAGTTCATGAGGCAAAACAGCAAAACATAATTCAAAAGAAACAGCAGGATGGGCAGATAAGAACAGACTGCAGGATTTCTAAAGAATTTCTGGAATATGCTTAGCTCACCGTACAACACTTGGGAAAGCAGGTAAAACTACGTAATATGTGGCTGTACCCTTCCAGCTCAGAGGTATGAACCCATTCAGTTTTCACAATATAGTATATGCTACGTGTTGAAGGGACTAGCTAATCACCATGATCAGTAAATGTTATTACACACCATGTAGTGGCCTATTTCTATAATAGGATGCAATTATGAATGCAGCTTAATAGAAAAAGAATCCATCCATGAGTCCAGATGAATGTAATATAGTTAGACAGGGTGGTTCTTAAAGGCATGGTGAGTAATCAGACCTAGCTTGACCGTGACACTTGCTCATTCTGTACTGCATGGCAGGACATTAGTCAAACTATTACAGATGAGTAAAGACTATAAGACATTTAATGTTATCAGTAGAGCAAATGTGGAGAAGGTTCAGGGGCATAATGATGAAGTTTTATTACAGAATCAGTTTCAGCCAAAATATCAAACTGACCGAGTTCTCCTTTCTCTCCAAGATATGTTTAAAATATCTAAAAAGTAATAAAATGTTGAGTATAGTGCGAACCGCAGGATCATCATTTACTTTAAATTGTATTAATCTTTAATGGGTATTCACATTTAGTTACAGACTGTATCTGACAACTTTATGAAACAGCCAAAAATAGCACATAGCACAAAGCATAAACAATAACAGCAGTCATCACAAAGTCTTGGGTATCACCCTTGAAACAAATGTCAAACTGTGTTTGTGAAGACCAGCTACTGTAAAAAACTTCTGAAATGACATTACAAATGACATTACAAAGAAACTTCTTTTTTAAAAGTCTAGTAAAATGCCAAAACGTCTAGCTATTTTTGTAAATGTCACTTCTATTTGAAGGAAGTTTCTAACAGAAGGAATAGTCTAAAAGTTACGACCCTGGAATTCCCTGGAACTTTTGCTGAGCATACACCCACAGTGTGTATTTAAGATGTCTAGACTTCCTCTCTGACACACAGGAACTCAGACCGGCACACACAGAACAAGCAACCAGACATGGCTCGGCTCGATGTGATAGAGACTTTTCATGGCATCACCTTCCCTGGACACTTACACACTCAGGACACATTCCGCTACGCCACCAACTTCAAATTTCAGGATACCGACACGCTGATCGTGACATATCCCAAATCAGGTAACATCTCACAAGTTAATGCTCTTTTTTTCCCAAGATTGTAGAGACACGGAGCCTCACTGTGCACCATATTTCAAAGTGGACAGCTTCAAACCCAGTTTAAAACCCATTCAAATTCACTGGCAACTAAAGTTGTAACAGTTTTCTCACCTTGTTTATCTTTGTAGTATGTTTTATAGAAAGTGTTAAACATTTTTAAATCATCACTAGTAGAACTTTATTTTGCTACACATTGATTTAAAACAGGTGGACAAAATCAAAAAATTGATTAAAAACAGTTGGACAAAACAAAAATTAAATGCACTGCAGTTATTTTTTAAATATAGCCAATTCTACATATTATTATTTTCTGAATAATGAACAGTACTGTGGTATTTTACAGCATTACTGTAATTTCTCTGCCCAGTATTCCTGTGATGTAATTTGTATCTTTTTTTTTTTTAGAAATACAGATAAAATCACGTCATTGTATGGTCTCTTTTTCATCATGTTGAATTAATCTTTGTCTTCTTTCCTGCTTAGGAACCACTTGGATGCAGGAGATAGTCACTCTAGTGTCCTCCAAAGGGAATCCGCACAGAACTCAGACAGAGCCGAACTGGGCACGGGCCCCTTGGCTGGAGCAGTATTACTGTCCCGAAGTCCTGAACTCTTCTCAGGGACCTCGTCTCCTCACCACCCATCTGCCATACCAGCTACTGTCCTCTGCCCTGCTGAAATCCAAAGCTAAGGTAACAACCAGCCACGCAAACATCATTAAACACATTTTTAAAAGTAAAGTTTCCCAAAAGGTAATTCGATAAAAACATTTTACTGCTATAGAACCTGGGCATTCTGTGAAAGTTATTTTAGCTTTAAAGAGGCCTTTCATTTGAGTGACCACCAGCATAGTAAGGAACTGATAGTATCTGCATCAGTCACAATCATAGTGGGCTGCTGGCTAAGATAAATCAGCTGTAAGTCATCAGAAGCAGCTCTGTGTCATCGCTTGTTACTAAAAGAGTCACTGTAAAATTCCTACATGCAAGGAAAAATACATGTCAGTGTCTGCTACATGCTCCCAATTTTCTGAAACACAAACGCCACAAGTGCCACAAGTGCCCTTTCTCAAACACACTCACTAAACCTTGTTTTTAACAGGTGAATTGAACCAGGTGTTTGAGCAGGCAAATCACAAAATGTATGGTATATACAGTAATCCCCCAGTTTTACGCGGATCAGGACTTGCGAAATCAGGAATGCGTAACTGCAAATATCCTCAGCCTTTTTTTGCTTTTTTGTGGCAATAAATATATAATTCTTTTCTGGATGTTTTCACACATGGAAGCCCTGTTCACCTCGCTGCGGTGTCCCAGTACTTTTGTCCCGCGACCTTCCAAGTTGCATATCTCAGGGGGGAAAGCAATCAAACACTTCAAACCACAGTTTGGTAGATCTCCAGGAGACCTTTTTAACGAGCCCTCATTTGTATTTTTAGCCCAAGTAGATCAGGTTTTATTCTCCAAAAACCAGGTGTCACAATACTTTTGTCACACAACCTTCCGAGTTTACCTTTACATTTTCTTTAAGGGTACTGCATGAACCCGAGTTTAAAATGAAATTAAAGTGTTCTGGGAGCATGTTTGGGGTCATATTTAGGGTTTGCACTATAAAAATTGGCATTTTTAGGCATTTTGTTTTACCAGAACACAACAATGCGTTTTTTCCCCGCATGTGCTCTTAGAACGTAACCCCCGCGAAAAGCGAGGGATTACTGTATAACAATTGTTAATTGTGCTCAACTTTATCTTATGTTCTCCTACACGAGAGTAGCACTGAAAACATGTCCGATTTCAAGAAAAACACACATTTTATGAAACAGCCTGACCCTAACATTCCTGTCCACAAACAGCATCTCTCAGGAAAAAGGGGGCTTTCAAGTAGAGGCTTAAGAGCTGAGAGAGAGCTCTAATAGGAAACCCTTTACTGTATCTGCTTCTTCTCTGCACACCAAGCTGAAACCTCACTCTGCTACATTTAGGTGATTTAACTTGTTTTTCTTTTCAGGTTATATATGTGGCAAGGAACCCTAAAGATGTGGCTGTGTCCTATTACCATTTCCACAAAATGGCCAAGTTTCTCCCCGAGCCAGGCTCATTCCCTGAGTTTCTGAGTGATTTCATGGACGGGACAGGTCAGTAGTCATCTTAAGTTGTTTTACTGGTTTGAGATTGCAAATTCGGTCTGCTATAAAATGCATGTTGCTTTATTTTTTTTAGTGCATTACGGGTCGTGGTTTGAACATATAAAAGGCTGGACCAGTAATAAGAGAAACATTCCCAACTTCCTTTATATTACATATGAAGACTTGTGGCTGGTAAGACAACCTTTCTTCATCAACCTTAAACATACACGTATTTTGAGGCTTTTCAGGAATAAGGGTGATGTCGCATTTGCCATTATTTTATGGTTCCTAGATAGTCATATTCGTCTCCATTTTCAATGCTTTTTTTTAGAGTACATTAACTTACATTTGTGAGAATTTTATGATAAATGGGCCAATGTACATTATCAAAAATTACTTGGAGATAAGATACAACATAGGTTAAGAACGCTTCCCCTTCTGAGGCAAAGCCATATATCAGAAATACAATATTTTACTTCAGCTAGAATGCCTTGTCTAATGCTATACACTTGTAAGCGTAGTGCACTCAGAGAGAGTTCAGAAATCCTCAGATTTGACCACTGGCATTCTGCTTATGATTATAAACTGTTATTGACTGTGCAGGACCTCCGTGGCTCTCTGAAAATAGTGAGCAGATTCCTGCAGTGCCCCCTGGCGGAGGAGGAGCTAACCAGTGCAGAAAAGAGCTGCAGCTTCAGCACTATGAGAGAAAACTTAATGGTCAACTACACACTTATCCCTAAGGAGATCATGGACCACAGCAAGGGCAGGTTCATGAGGAAAGGTGAGTCTTCAGAATCTCAAGATTGCCCAAGATCTTCCTTTATGACCAATATCAGAACTGCTGAAAGAGTTGAAAGCAATTGAATTCATGCTCATATTACAACTGTACAATAAACTGCCATATCTACATGCCTCAAACATGCTCTGCTTTCTCCTTTTGAAAGGTAAAATTGGAGATTGGGTGAACCATTTCTCTGCGGACCAATCTGACAGTTTTGACCAGACATATTCTGACAAGTTGGTCAATTCCACTCTGACATTTGTGTGGCACAATCCTGAAGAGGAAACCCTGACTTCCAGGACAGGCATAGAACTTCGCTGTGCAGCTTAAGGCGCAATGCTATTAATCATGATTATTTAAGTTATTAAAACATTTTGTATATAGAATCACCCACTGGATGGGTGAAAGTTTGCTTTTTCTATGGTCTATATTTTTGTAGTGTACTTCCTTATTTGTTTTCATTTCCCAAAAGTGTTTATGTAACCGCAACCCTCTGTACAATATCAGTTGTATATTTTTTGATACATAGAGACTTACGTGATAAAAACGTGTCACTGAAGAATACACTGTGTTATCAATACTTTCTATTTCCATGTTTGGTCTCTTCATTTTTTCACATAATTTAAAAACAACAGCCTGTATGACCTTCCCAGTGATGTGATTTTAAATGATATTCCTTTAAATTGAATTGTATACATCACAAATGGATAGAAAAGACAGCTGCTGATGCACCACATGGTGTGAGGACAACTTAGCCTGTGGCACTTCTATTTTAATGCATGTCCTCTGCATCAATCAGTTGTCTGGTATACCGTGTCGGCGAGATTGCAGCCTGTCTGCTCATGAGGACATATGCAAAAGAAGAGCCATTTTTTTCTGACCATTTGTTTGTCAGAGACTTTCCAAAACCAGAACATTCCACAAGAGGTTTATTAATAAGACCTTAATCTCATCCACAATCATTTTCAAGCTGAAGTGCAATTAGAATTAAGTGTCACTCCATCACCCCGACTGAAACATCTGTATAAATCAGAGCTGAAAAGCAACATAAGATCTTGAGGTTGATGATGAAACTACAGCACTAGAATGCCTCACTCAGGCTTATGGAAGAACAGGCAGGCTTATTAGAAATCTCTATCCATTCTTGATGAGGAGAGATCAGTGTTTACTGGCAGAGTTCTGCACCTGCACTCATGAGTGCACTTGACATTTGCATTTGGGGTGAGGAAGTCAGGGGTACTTAGTTTGTTTGGGCTTTAAAGAGATGATTGCGCTCATACGACCATCTCCTGCTCTTTCTCTTAAGCCCAGTATAAACAGAGCAACAATATACAATCCCTGGCCACATTAATAAAAACATTTAAAGGCTGCCATGCTTTATTTTTACTAATCTAAGGGACAACCATTCATCCACCATTTTAAAACTTTCCAAAAGTCAAGCTAGAAACATCACATGGTCAGGGAGCATAGTGAATGCTGATGCTCGCTGTTTTTCATGGTGCATTGTGGGAATGTTCAGTTCCCTCCACTGGAACAGTTTCCATGATGGGAAACCCTAGAAATTCATGTTCCCTGTGCGGTAACCAATTACTGAACTCTGAGACACTCAAAGAGATTCTCTAGCATAAATGATGATCCTCTGCTGTTGGCGCTGAAAAAAGTGAAATCAGGTTTCTTCCATTGCAAAGCAATCCCATCAAACCTGTTCCTCCTTTCAGCATCAACCAGTTTTATGAGAGCAGCACACACTGAGTCATTAACAATAGTAGTTTGGGAAAATCTTATTACCACTTCTTACCACCATAATAATAAAATGGTGTTGATAAACTGCAGGCATATAGTTGCATGTTTGTGCTGCTGCTGTAGCGTCCTTTAGCATTTTGTAAAGCCATTTTAAAGATGAACTTATCTTTTATCGTCCAAAGGTTGCAAAGTAAAACTAAATGTGTCAAGTCAAGTCAAGTTTATTTCTATAGCCCATTATCATTCAACGAGCATTCAGTGTGCTTTGCAGAAATTGCATACAAATATTAAGCATAAAAATAGTAAGAAGAAATAAATTAAGAAAGATGCAAATTTCTTGCATTTTGAATCTGTAAGGAACTCCGGGTGTAACTTCACCTGGGGATTTGTTAACCTCTCTAGCATGGCAACAGAGTGTTCTTAGTGTTCCTGTTAATTACATCTGAGAAATATGCCTTTCTGGCTCTGCCCAAGGTTGTAGCTGTGGAGTCTCTCTTAAAAAATCTCATAATCGACTTGAAGTTTAGTTTGTCTCCAGCAGCGCTCAGCTTTCCTGCATTCTCTCCTGATTTGTTGTGAAATTCCTCCATGGCGCTTTCTGTTTACCAAGAAGAAAATCACAAAATCTCTTCTGTTTACCAGAAAACATTTAGACCTTAGACCAAAAATGGTTGAACAGGACATCTTTGTTAGAAAAACCTTTCCTCACAAATGTTTGCCTTCACAGTCTCCAAAGCAGCAGAGTAAATGTTTGCAGAACCGTCTGGAGTTGAAAAGACTGGCATTAATAAATTGGGATTTCCAGCCCGTAAACTCACACGTTAAATAAGCAAGCAGCAAAACCATTGTATTATATAAAAAAATGATTGAATGTAATAATTAAATGTGTCTATTAAGGTAAAAAATAAAATATATGTTAAACCTTCACTGCAGTTGAATGGTTTGGGCAACACTGAACGCAGATTTTCTCTTAAAGTCTTACACAGCATGGTTCAAGACTTCTTTTCTTTAGAAACCTAGTAAAGGGCACATACTCCATATATCTTTGAAAAATGACAAGGGAAAAGAATAAAATGGCAAGTGCGTCAGAAAGAAACCAATTACCTCGAATCCAGAGCTCTAAAAGTGAAGGGCTGTGTGCTTTCCTCGGATGCATGCATGCACCCAATGACTTCCGCAACACTTTTTCACCTAGATCTCACTGTAACTAACACAATCCACTCTGTGTTCAGCAAAGACATCAGCCCTCACTGAGCTGTCTCATTAATAAAAACATTTCAATCCAGGCTACAATAATACAAAAGCAGGATGAGTATGTTTCTAGTGGGTTGTATTTTCTATAAGCGTTCGAATCACACACGCTGAGAATAAAGAGGATGGAGATGAAGCTGTACCCTCCAGAGACTATATGAGGGTATATGAGGGTAGGTACTCTTCCAAAGCCATTATGTTGTGATTAATGAGTGATTTTCTCATGGAAAGAGGAAGACTTGGCTGATCAGGGTGGAAATAAAATCACAGAGTAGCTCCTGTAAAAGAGGAAATGATGCCTGGACCCCATATCCATATGAAGTTTAACCGATGGCAATTCCCGCTTCAGTTATTTTTCCTCCATGTCAGCATCACAAGACAAAACTAGAACTGTCAGTAACATATCTTAGAAATCACACCTGACAGAATAGAATATAAAAGAATAGAATATAATAGCAGAGAATAAACCCTTTGCATTTTTGCACATTTCAGAAACTCTGTGACTATCTGCAGACCTCCAGCCTTTATGTCTTGGTGGCCATTCGATTCTAATCTAACTTCTGAATCTATACTGTAGGATCCATTTTGAAGACTGAATCCAATCTTATATACAAAGGGAAGATGAGGCTGCAGATGTTATTTCAGCAAAGCAGGAACACACTCGATCGACTGTTTGAAGATGAGACTAACTGAATAAATGAGTTGAGAGAACGACGTGTGCTCTTGCTTGTGTGGAATGAAAACATGTCTTTCACAGATTAGATTGAAAATCTTTGCAATAGAGCACGAGTGATATAAATTCACTTCAGCCACGCGTTCTCAGAAAAAGATAAAGTTTGTTATACGTGCATTCTGTTCTGAGGAGCTAAAAAAGCAAGGACAGTTTGGAAGTTTGTATTTTTTTAATCTTACATATCGAATAATTAGATTGAAAGTAGGAAAAACAAAGAGACAAAGAAGGAAAACAATTGTAGATGTCCATAATGATGAACTGAGCTGTATATGATTCTAATATAACTGACAAAACTGTAGGGTTAGGAATGAAGATATAATAAAAATTCATATCCAGAATCCATAACATATTTTAAAAGTTGACAAAAATGAATGTAAATAGATCATTATAAGAGTGTAACCCTCAGTGCCTTCTTGCCCTCTAGAATGCCATAAATTAGCATTAGAGGTGGTCTTTTTTCTTTTTTGGACTGTTTGGATATAAATGGCTTGAACTGAAGGCCAACCTCATGTCATATAGTAATGAATAACTTGATCACCATTATTGTTCCACAAAACATTGAAAATATCTTCTGGTGTCTACATTATTATATGTAAATCTACACAGAATTAATTATTAATGTATATAAAATTGTTTCAGTAATATGTAATTCCAAACTTTGGAATAGCAGTATAGTCATGAGGAGAGTAAAAGCAGCAGCAGCAGGAGAATTAAAAGGCATGGGATTGTTTTGCCAACACATAAACACATGACCCCGTCACTCGGCTCACCACACTGCCAGCAGCAGCGAGAGGGAGGGACAGAGAGACGCTTTGAGGCTTGGGGTGAAGAGTAATTCTGATTTGACGTGAACTCGTCCTGTCAGAGGGGAAGAGGAAGGATAATGCATGGGGGAGGATTGGGAGGGTGGGTGGTGAGCAGTGTGTGAGTGAGAGTGAGTGAGTGAGTGAGTGAGTGAGAGAAGAACAAGAGCAGTGCAACACAGGAATATAAATGAGAGGGGAAATGATAGAGACTAAAGATAGGAGGTCAGACTCGGTCACACAGGCCTACGTGTACACAGACTGTAACCATGAAGACTGTCCATTCTCCCCAGCTCTGTGATACACTCACACGGGCATTGAGTGTAATAGTGGAGTGGCTGTGTGCTACAGTAGGGCTGACAGACATGGCATTTAGAGCCTGTCATCTTCTATCACTGGCCTTCACAAACAGCCCACAGTCTAAATGCCTACATTCACTTAGAGTTCATAAAGGTATAACTCATGCGTCACCTGCAGCCACACAAATTGAAATGTATTGACCGTTCAATCATGGCTTGGGGACAAGGTTAAGTTATAGTACAGTTTCTCACAGGGTCCTCAGACAGCACAGAGAGTGATGACAATTCTGAAATGCAAAGATGCAAATAAGGGCACTTAGACAAGCATTAAACACATCCACAATAGTTGCCATGATTGTTGAAGAGTAGTTATAGGGTTGGCCCTCCAGAGAATTGGCTGCCGATAGTTGCCACCTTTTCAGTGAAGAAGGAGACAAAGACTTCTGCTGAAAGGTTTGTGTCTGGCAGAGGTGGAGGAGGAGAGAGTTGGTTAGGTGGATATTGTACACAGACTACCCAGGCACGAGCTTAACGCAGAGCAGAGAGATTCTGTGGCATCATTGACCTTGAATGAAGAAAACATTCTAAGAAGAGGCAATTCAGCGGCTGGCTTAGATGAAAAATGGGTGGTAGAGAGGTTGTGATGGTATGAATAATAATAATAATAATAATAATAATAATAATAATAATAATAATAATAATAGGTTAATACATTTATAGTCATAGATCTTGATCCAAGATCCCAAAACATTTCTTGTTTTGTCTTGTTTTGTGTTTAAACATGGTTACAGCTTCAAAATGTACCATTCACTCTCAAGTCCCTGTGGTCCATAAATGGACTGCAAAAATAAGTGCAGATGGGTGGGGCTAAACTGCAGTAGGCTGAACAAGAAGATGTATATAGGTTTGTGCCACGTTGCCGGCTGTTTTCTTTAATATTTATATTTCAGCTGTTCAGCTTATGATTGTGCTGTAATAAATGATGAGAGACTGTGTGTTGTGCTGCAGGGTCAGTGTCTGGGTGAGTGAGAAATTACATTCCACTAAACATGGGTACATGCCTGTTTGTACTCTTAGGCACTGTTACTCCTTTCTTGGTTGGATTCTTCAAAGTCTAATATTTAAGACCTACTGCATCAGAATCAGACGCAGATCTGACCTCCCCATCCTCCAGCCATAAATGTGTTATTTATGTAGGAAACATACTTTTCAATGCGATGGCTGAATCAGAGCATCTACAAAACAGTAGGTCTTCAGGGGTGCTCCTGATAAAAAGTGGCAACCAGTAAACTGGTGACTTGGTCATGGGCACCCAGGACTTATTGATGCAAGGGTAGCAAAAACTAGCATGTCTGGTTCAGAAGAGCTACTGCAGCACAAATAGCTCAAAATATTCATGCTGGCTGTAATAGAAAGGTGTCAGAACAAAGAGTTCATGACAGCCTGCTGTGTTTGGGGCTACGTAGCCCATGCTGACACCTGTCTACTCAGGAAAACGCTTGGAATGGGCTTGTGAGCATCAGAACTGGACCATGGAGTAATGGAAGAAGTGGCTTTGTCAAAAGAACCGCATTGTCTTTTTCATTTTGTTCATGGCCTGTGTGTGTTATACTTACCTGAAGAAGAAACCTTTGTGCCCTGCATTCATGTGGATGCTACTTTAACATGTAACACCTACCTAAACATTATAGACAAAGTACTCCCCTTCAGGGAACAGTATTCCCTGATAGCAGAGTCCTCTTTCAGCAAGATAACATTTGTGGGATGTGCTGGACAAGCTACTGTGTTCCATGAAGAACACTTCTCACAATTGGCAGGATCTGCTGCTAATGTCTTGAGGCCAGATTCTACAGCACACCTTCAGAAGTCTTGTGAGGTCAATGCTTCAACAAGTCAGAGGTTAGTAACCAGTGTTGGGAAGGTTACTTTTAAAATGTATTCCACTTCAGACTACAGAATACATGCCCCAAAATGTAGTTTGTAACGTATTCCGTTAAGTTACTCAATGTAAATAACATATTCTGAATACTTTGGATATTAAATATTGTCATGCTTTTTACAAAAAACATGAATGTAGCAATCACATCCTGCAAATTCTTGTTTGTTTTTCTCTACCAA
>JBBPCY010098666.1:0-20970 GCA_037974405.1 Brachyalestes nurse | reverse complement strand
CCCCGGCTTTCTGCTGCCCTCTGGTGGACAGAAAGCGTGTAGCAGCCTGGCCAGAGATTGTGAAAGTAAAAGTGAAAGTGACCATTCTGAAATACGTGAACACACGTGACCCTTCTTGTAGCTGGCCAGAGATCTTAGTCCAGCTTATTGTCAATGTGCACACCAAGGTTTTTATAGCCCTGAACAATCTCCGCATCCACCCCCTAATGGACAGGGCAGTGACAGGAGAATGTGGTTTTCTGTCCATCACCAGTTCTTTGATGTTGAGCTGCAGCTAATTCAACTCACCCCAGTAAACAAAACTGGCCTATTCAGCTCATTATCCACGAGACTAAGGAAGCATGGACCTACACAGCAGACAGCTGTCCAGGACCATTCTATCCAACACCTGTGTGAGGTGAGCGTGAATGGCCTGTAGTCCATTTCCCACAGCACAGGTATTTTCTTGATACTGAGGCTCAAGTTGAATATCTTCAACAAGTCTCCATATAACAAGGAGGCACAGAAATTGAGCAACAGTTGCTTTTGCCCTCTGGGCCTGGCCCATTGGCATGATGGACGCCTGTGCAGCTGCATGGCCCTTTGATATTAGTAAGATAAGATAAGATAAAATAAGATATACCTTTATTAGTCTCACAAGTAAAGTATCATGTGATTATGTGGAATGACATAATTTTGCTCAATAAACAAGAAAATAAAATATTTTTTTGAAAAAGTCATCTTACTGAACTGTCACGGTAAACAGACTTGGAGCCGTTTACTCAAAAATAAAATACATTTAGTTATTTTGACTTTTCAACAACACAGCTTTTTTAAAAGTGACTCCTTTTTTTAAATTTAGTTTTTTAAGCTTTAAATATCTGATTATACACGGTGTTTGATTATGAAAAAAAGTTTGATCATGGAAAAAGTTGACCTGGAGAAACAGAACAGATCTTACCAACATTTGAACACTTTGGTCCCATACGGGTGTAGTGCTGTCCTTCATTCTGTTGGATCATAATGTTTATTTTTTTCAGCAGTTTTGTAATCTGATGAGAATTAACTTCTCTTTTACTGTTTATTACAACATGTCCCCCTCCACACTGACCAGTAAATTCCTGAAACTGTTTTTTCTCAGAAAACTTTTTCAACTGTCTGTTTGAAATTTCTTCTCTTCCAGTGAAGAGCGCCATGGTGAACCTCAGAGCTTCTTCACCAAAGTTCTCCTGAATCCACTGCACAGTGTTCCTCTCCTCTTCTGTAAAGGCACCCAATCTGATCACCAGCAGGAACACGTGAGGACCAGGAGAAGACAGTGAGATGATTCTCCTCAGCTGGTCTGCACTGAGGGTTGTGTTGCTGATCCCTGGAGTGTCGATAACTAAGATGTTTCTGCCATCCACTGTTCCTCTCTGTATCTCACACTCTGTAGTTTCAGTCTCTCTGAAAGCTTCTCTTCCTAATATCACATTGCCTGTTGCACTCTTTCCAACACCAGGGCTCCCCAGCAGCACCATCCTCAGCTCATTAATAGTTGAGGTGTCAAATGCTGTTGAAACAAAAACAATTAGTTTGATGTTCATAATAATTGTCTACGTATAACACTGCTCTTCACATAAATATGATGATATGTGTCTACATGTAAATTGAAAGCTTTCTGTTGTCATTAAAACAAGCTTAGTTATATGGCTTTCATTATACCAAAATTAAGCCATTGGCTAATATCCTTTATTCTTCAGGGTCCCAGAAACTGTTATTCAGGTTGTTTCTGCTCTGTTTTGGACCGCATTAATATTATAATAAAAAAATTATTCTACTTCTGTATGTATAAAAGCACTCAAAATCCAGAGGTCTCCATCACAGAGTCTGTGCAATCCCATTAAGAAAGTGGCCCCTATTGTTACACATGATCACAGCACACCACAGCACAAAGTGTGAATAGTGTGAAATTCTTTATCTACATTTAACCCATTCAGTGAAGTGAAGAGGGAGCCCAGGGAGCAGTGTGCGGGTATGGTACCTTGCCTAAGGGTACCTCAGTGGTGCCACCGGCAGATCTGGGAATCAAACCGACAACTTTCTGATCACAGGGGCTACTTCCTAACCAAGCACTAGGCCACCAGCTGCCTCAGTATTAGGCCCTCTAATAAAGAAAGCATCAAAAAAGTTCTCACCTGTGTCACTCATTTTTGTGCCTGCTGTCTTTTATCCATTTGAGCTTTTCAGCTGTCCAGGGAGACTGCATAATGAGGTGATTCTGAAATAAAAAGAATGTGTAAGCATGTAAACTTAAACATGTTGTCAGACAGAATATCCTGTCAGGCAACATTCCTGTACAAATGTTGACAACAGAACGATGAGAGACACAACACACAGGACATTGTTTTGCTGATGATGGAATCAGTGCCTGCAGTGTTTATTTTTGTAATGTTTATTCCTACTGATTTTTACAAGACAACACCATACACATAGATGTCACCAAATTTGGCCTGCATGTCTGACACAGAATAAGAATTTAGTGTCTGACACGGCACCGCTAGCTAGTATGCTAACACTAGCTAACATGGCTAACACAAGCGCTGCTGGGAGTCGTCCTGCTGGCTTAAACTGTTCCCTTTCAGATGGACACTTAAATTTACCAGAAAAATCAGAAAAGCGCAAGTATGTCTGCGGTCTGGCGTTATTATGAAGTTGAAAAAAGGGTAGAGACAGATACAGATAGCGACAGAGAGAGAAAGATAGAAAAAGGATATGATTATGAGGATATGATAATGAGAGTAGTAGTAAAACTACTCACTATTCACAAAAACTTTTTGTGAATAGTGAGAAAGTGTATACATGGAGAGACTGGAGGTGTCAGTAGCTGGAAAAGACTTGAGATTAATAAAGTGAAAAAAGAAAAGCAAACATCTCCCTATTTAAATCTGGATTATCCTCATCACAGTTTTGTTCCATTAAACAATTACGCGTATATTTGTTTTTGTAAGCACTATGACATAACTAAACAGGTAGTCACCAGGTTGCACTAGTTTAGTCTCAGAGTGTGCTTTTTGCTTAACATCTTTCTCTTGTTGATGTTATTTGCCATTTTCTCTTTCTCTCACAATCAGTAGTCTTTAGTTTATGCTTTTGAGATATTTTCTCTGTCCCCCCTGGAAAGTTTATTCATTAGCATGTTTCTCACTTTCTCTCCTGAGGAGAAGATTTACACTTTTCTTTCCTGCTACCCTAACCTATCCTGTTAGTCATTAGTAAAAATAGTTTTTTTGTTTTCCCATTTGTTTTACTCTCACATTTAAGTTTCTTTTTCTTTTTCTACTACTTCTTTTTGTTAATATTAATATTATAATATATAATAAAGAGCAAATTAATTAAAAATAAATCAAATTTTATTGTTTTCACCTTAAGTGTACCAGTATCTAAAACAAAAAATGTCTGGTTATTTTTATACAGTTATTAATATACAACATACAATTTATTTACCTCAGTGCAAGTACATAACAATAATTCATAAATGATCTTCAAATAATTTCTGAAACAAACTGGACAAATTCATTTTGGACAAATGGACAAGGAAAGTAAACAGAGACATGGATGACTAGATGAACAGGTGCAGGTCGGAGTTCATCCTTTAATCTTTACATTCTTTACTGAAACACAAACCTGTTTCTCAGCAAATGCAATTCTTAAAATAGTAAAAGCGTCATAAACACTGAACCAAGTACATCAAGTAGGAGTTTGTCTTTTCAACCATCTACACAGTACACAGTGACACCAAACAACATTCCTCCTCCTGGATCTCATGATCCTACACAAAAACAACACATAGCACACTTATGGGAACTTCTGCAACTTGAATTTCAAAACAAAAAAAACAGAAAAATTGGGCTGTTCTAAAACTATTGACCAGTAGTGTGTATATATTTACAGAGACAGAGACAGCCTTGATTAAAATGACTTGCTGATGGTTGCTGACTCTGGCTTATTAACAATACTGTTAGTGCTTGATCTGACTGCAGCCTTTGATACGGTCCACTTTTAGAGACATACTGTTGGTTTTGCACCAATCTATGAGCCATTGCATCACCTCTTTGTATGCCACCTCTTCTATACCAACAGCAGTAGAATGTGGGAAACCTGTCATGGTGGTGCTGGAGATGTTGCTTCCAGTCCTGACTGACTGCGGGGTCCCAGTCAGGATGTCCAGGATCCAGTTACAGAGAGAGATGTTTAGGCCCAGTAGTCTCAGCTTCCCAATAAGTCTCTGAACACCATTCTCACATAAGTGTCCTTTTGCCCAGCTGGGTGAGGGACAGGTAAAGATTACACGGTTCTCAAAGCACTTCATGATGATAAGTGTGTGTGTAAGGGTACTCCCAGTGTTCTGGAGGTGGCTATGAATTTTCAGTGCATGTCCACATATTGCAGCTCCAATGACCTGTGACAGGTTGGCCCTCACTCTTTTCGGGGCTATTTTATTCTGGCCTATTCATCTAGAATGTAATGTCTTAAGCTCTCAGCAGGGTGCAGCTCTCTGCAGTCATCTGTGTGTTAGAACAGGGGGCTGTGGCCTACTGGCTAAGATATGTGCCTCTGAACCAAGAGGTTGGAAACCCACCAGCACTGGGTTCCCGAGCAAGAAGACCCCAATTTGCTCCAGGGAGACTGCCCCCTGTAGTTAGGGAATGGAAGTTGCTTAATTCATAGGTCCTATAAATTAATCATAAGTATATATGGTATAAAATAGGGGAGTTCATGTTATTTTATAAGAACAAGAAAAGTACAAGGAAAATCCAAAATTTAGTGAGTTTAAATGAAACAATTCTTTTGCTGATTATAAAAGAGTGCTTTAACAAAGATGCTGGTAGAAAAAAAAGGCATTGTGTACAACCATTATCATATGAATTTCACTGAAGGAAGCAGAAGAATCATTGACTTAAAAAGTAGAACTTATGGAAAAAAGCACACCTGACACATAACTAAACACTTCATGGCAACAGTGTTCAGAACGGCTTGAGCAGCACACAAAGATTTCAAGGTGTGGACTTCGCCTCCAAATTCCACATTTCTCCATCTGATGGAGCATCTGTGGAACCTGCTTGACAAATCATGAAAGCCCATCCAACTTATAGAACTACTATCATCTTGGTGCACAGAGTTTGCGCACATATACGCGCATTCTGCCGTCACGTTTTTTTTCTATAGATCGCAATTTATGCGTAGGAAAAGGCATACGCATATTTTAGGCCCATTTTGTGCGTACGCAGCGGTTATAAATGAGACCCCTGGTATAAAATATAATAATCATAGCAGTGCTCCTCAGGATTGTAGCCTTTTCAATCTACCAAATATTGAATCCCCCACCCCAAAAATTCTCCATGCTGGATTAGTTCATTAGTCATTGATGAGGCATGGTGCTGATGAAGCAGTTTGAGGCTGTCTAAACAGGTTTAGGATACAGGGTGAAATCAGGAAACCATGAATCTTTCAGGACCAGAGAACTATAGGGTGTGGATGGCTGGGCTGACTCAGCAGATGATCTTGAATGGTGTGTTGAATTTCTGTAGAATGGTAGGCCGTGGTTTGCTGTTGCTGGCCTGCTCTCAGCATCATGTTCAGGGCTTTCTTCTGTGCCAGTCATTTTGATGGAGGAGTGAAGTAGTGTGTTGTGGGTGTATTTCACCTACATTAACTTGGTTGAAAGGGTCAGTGAGACCAGGCAAAGCAGCGTTCTCTCAAGGTCCTGGTTCATTCAGACTTAAATCCAGATGAGAGGAAGAGGCACAGATGAGACCATATAGAGCTTTGCAGAACCTTGAGATAAACTGAGGACAGTGCCCAGGGGTGATCCATGTAATAATACTACTTTCTGAAAAACACCTCCATGGTTTGCTGACCTGGGGGAAGTTTGGTCTTGAGGTGGTCTTGAGGTGACAGACGATGGAAAAGCAGACTATTGTGACAAGTGTAGGCCAATAACAGTCTTTAGAGACACGGGACAACAGTTTCGTTGTGATGGGTAAAGGACAGGAGGATAGGTCTGATATTCTTTAACATGCCTGCAGAGAAATGCAATATAGAGATTATCCTCACGAGGGAGCTATAACGGCTTTTTCTTGCTTCATGAGCAGTAAACAGGAAACTGTGATATTGGGTTACCTAGCAACTGCACTGTGAGACTCTATAATGAAAAGGCACTCTTCTCATGTGCTGGAAGTCTACAGCACAGTCAGTGCTAGGTTTAGATTATGATCTTAAATCCTAAATCTAACCTTAATGTTGTTGATATCCCATTGAGTTCAACAAGAAGTTTGATAACAATGAAATTATTCAAAGTAGGCATTATTGTCATCTCAGCAATATATTTGTATAAAGTGGCTCCATATTCTACAGAGTACAAATAGACACATAGAATACACATATTCATATATATCTTTAGTAATCGTACTGCAATTTAGTACAGAATTAACATCCAAAAATTGTGCAAATGTTACATCAGCAGTCAGGTGGAAAACAAAGAGAATGCACGAATGTAATTGTGAGATTTAAGTGTGCAAATGTTCAGGAGAAGTTTAATATAAAACTACAGTCTTTGTATACAGAGAGCAGTTGGACTGCTTCCAAGTGTCAGTTTCATGTTTGTGGCTTTGACTCTAAAGGAAACCACAGATGGCTGTGAAACATGCTGCTATGCTGCTATGCTTTCTGTTGCAATATTTCTCTGTATAAAGTATAAAGCTAGGATCCTGCACATATCCTCATGAGGGATAATTTGATAATTTGATTATCTGAGGACGAACAGCACCTGATACTAGCTTGAGTTAGTCGTGGCTTAGGTCATGCATCTTCATCAGCTGTGTGAATCAGACGGGGTGCACTTGTGGGTTCTCTGTCTGTTTGCTCATTTTATTCTTCCTGTGCTGAGCTCCACCAACACAAAGGGCCTTAGAGTTCAAGGTCAACAACCTAGTCCTCTTTTTACTTTTCAATAGCTAATGATGAATTGTATTAATTTAACTCCATGCTGCAGGTACAGATGCTGTTTGGTCATTTTTTTCCATGTGGGCTGAAGGTTTCCAGCTTGTAAAGCCACTGTCAGTCAAAGGCCAAAGCCTTATCCATGTTGAGCCATAACTGTGAATATTACTCTTTGTACCTGATCTAATTTGACTTGCTCCTATTCGTTTTATTTGACTCACTCTTATGTTAATAGCATTAATATGCTCACAAATCGGTGGTGGATTCATGTTCATGATGCCTTTATCTCCTTTCCCAGAAATTGGAAATCAGTATCATTTACTGTTAACATTAACTAAATTAAACATTTCTCTGTCCATTATATCAGTGAAAAATCTTCATTCTGTATGAACATTGTAATTCAAAATCATAATGCTTGACCTACTCTTGGCAATGAATCTGTCTGTAGGTTTATTGTCTCCAGTTTGCCTGTTTATGCAAGATTATGACTATATTAGTCTCCAAGCTGAGTTATCTAGGACCCGACAAATTACACAAGGGCCCCACCTTCCCCTCATACCAATGAAAGAATGTAGCAGAACCATTCTTTTGGTCACCAAAAGAGAATAAACACCATGGTAGTGATTATCAAGAATGGCAATCGCTCCTCTTCAAGTTTGATGGGAATCTATGGACTTGGGAGCTTCAGTGAACTGAATTGTATTTCTAGGGCTGTGTTCTCATAACACAGTGGCATTTCTCCCCTGAAACATGCCAGTTTTCCGGAGCACTGTCAGTTTGACAATACACAGTGCCATTGGATCAGTGTGCTGCCAATCACTTGTTAAACACTTAAAGCTGTTTACTCACAGGCCCATGCTGGTGCAGCATCTACAGATATGGTGACGAAAGGGCCCTGTGGTTTTCAGTGTATAAATGAGTGGGCAGGAAGTGAAGTGTGACTGCCTGACAATCAACCCGAAAGAAAGCAACAACGACAGAATTAGAATCAGAAAACTGACAAGGGTCAAATAAAAAGTAAAAAATAACAAAAATGTACAGGAAAATGAGTGAAAAAGGTGAGTGTTTAAGACTTTTAAGCTTTTAGTGTTGCAAGTGCAAAAGAGTAAGAGATGAAGGCCTCTTCATACAATATTCTCAGAATATGTTTGTATTCCAATTGCAGCAACTTTTTCCAGAAGATGTACACCTGCAACATTTCATTTGTGCAATAATTGCATTACCTTAATAAATGGATAAAATATTAATAACAATCAAACAACATTAATTGTGTCCTTATGAGTTGGATTGTGTAGAAAATATGCTTGTTTATAGCAATCTCGAAACCATAGTAAAATTATGTTTTTACTAGTGCATGACATTTTCATACAAGCTTTGTTTTAAAAAACATCATCAGTGATGATGATAGCATGCTGTTGTACATGGCTCAGAAAGGGCTGTAGCACTGAGGAAACCTTTACCTTGTTCATTAAATGATGGTCTCTTTGCAGTGCCCTTACTTGAAGATAATGACAGTGCAGTTTTGCCGCCATCTTGTGGTGAGTTTTGAGATTTCCTCCTAAAATTACGTTTGCATCTTTGTTGTTCACCTCCCACAATCCAAAGACATACAAGTTTATGTATGAGTGTGTGAGTGAATGGTGTGTATGTGTGTGTTTGTGTATGTGCGCCCTTTGCTGGGCTGATGCCCTGCTCTGATGCCTTGCACGAGTCCCTGCCTCGTGTTACATATACCTGACCTGAAGTAAGGACTAATCAGTAAAGCTGAAAAGGTAATAGTAGTGGATACACTGAAACAGGCCAGTTATTTTTCCAATATATTAAATTCAGCAATTCTCATTTTCACTTAGCACATCAATGAAACATGTAATTTCAGCTGTAATTGTTTAACAGAGTCTGACCTGAGGATTATTCTGGTGGGTAAAACTGGAGCAGGAAAGAGTGCAACAGGAAACACCATCCTGGGCAGAGAGAGCTTCACATCAGAATGTTCATCTGAGGCAGTTACAGAAGTGTGTACAAGAAGTTCTGTAGACCGTGAAGGCAGAAAAATCCTTGTGGTCGACACACCAGGACTTTTTGGATCTTCAGATAAAGAACAAATGAAAGAACAAATAAATCAGTGCATTCGGATGTCTGTTCCTGGACCTCATGCGTTCCTGCTGGTGATCCGTATTGGGAGGTACACAGAGGAGGAGAAAAACGCTGTAAAGTGGATCCAGGAAAACTTTGGAGAAGATGCTGCAAAATACACCATCGTTCTGTTCACCCATGAAGATCAGCTGGGGTCCAAGTCTTTGCTTGACTTTATCAGTGAGAGTGAAGATCTTCAGGAACTGATTGAAAGCTGTGGTATAAGATACCATGCACTCAACAATCAGGACAAGAGAAACAACATTCAGGTCACAGAGCTGCTGAAGATGATAGACATAATGGTGGAGAGGAATGGAGGACAGCACTACACTAGTAAGATGTTTAAAAAAGCTCAGGAAAAGATCAGTAAAGAGAAGAAAAATAAAACATTTGCAAAGGTAAAAGCAGTAGTAGGAGGAACAGCAGCAGTTGGTGGAACAGCAGCAGCGGTAGCAGGTGCCGTTGTTTTAGTAGCCACAGAAGCTGTATTGCTGCCTGCAATAGCAGTTGGAGCTGGAGGAGTAGTGCTTATAGGTCTAGGCGTAAAGCTGATTTATGATAAAGTTAAAAAGAAGTCAGGGTATGAACAGCTGGAATAATAACATTTTTACAGTCTGGTAAGAATAATGATAAATGATAATTACCACTACTCTGATCGTTGTTATTTTTAAGATGTGGTGATTGTTACCAAGATGCCATTAAAATTAAGTCAGATCTATTAAGCTGCTTTTTGTGAAATATGTGCTTGAACATTTTATTTGCTTTTAAATGCTTATTTTGCACCTGATACTGATATTGTAGTACAGCTCCAAATGATGCTTGGCCAAAATAATAAATAATCCAGATAACAAACATATGGTTATAGGGCTTTTCTCATTTTATTGTGAAAAATAAATTTTATTTTGTGAAGTTTGCATGCACGAGTTGAAAGATGAGGGAGACATTATGATTCCACTTTCTCATCCATTAACCTTCCATTAACTGCTTAGTTTAAAATATGTCCTTTAACTTTTACTTGCTTATGTGTTTGTTCAGAAATGTTTCTTGTTCAATCAATAATGATGTTATACCATTGAACTAAGTGACGCTAAATAATAATCATCATGACAAATATGTGGTTATACAGCTTTCCTTCAGCTCCACCTACTAGATAGAGCTCATATGATGATACCAACATTGAGAATGTTCTGTTGAGTTCACTATATATACCTGTTATGTGCTCTCATCAGACATAGCTTGTATAAAATTATGTTTTTGGTGTGTTCACATAAAATAATGTTTGTAAACTATGTACTCTGTAAAATGGTGCATACACACGTATTGTATGTTATTAGCTTTCATTGTGAAGTAACTCCATGGATAGTTGTTGGAACTTTTCCCTGTGAGACAGACACTGTACGTTTCTGCCAGAAATTATTTAGGTGCTGCACCCCATGTTCTTTGTTGACACATTTTCTATACGTTGCAGTGAGGGATGCTGGGTTTTGTAACTGTGTGTGTGACTGTGAGAGGAGAGCATTTTTCTATCAACTGAAGTGCTTCCCAGTGCTATAAAAAAAGCAATAAATGCCGTGTAGCGAGTGAAAACTGTGTGATCCTTCCTTAATATGGCCAATGAAGCTGACAGCGCAACAATAACAGAATATATATATGGGATGCACCTAAATGATTTTTTGGAAAAAAAAACGAAAATGAGGAAACACTTGGCCGAAAACCGAAATCGAAAACCGAAAGAAATTATATATAAATGCACAATATAAAATAATATTTGAAATAAAATAATTGACTTGGCCTCACTCATGATTAGCTTAAAAACAAGATAGCTGAAATATTATACAATTAAATATCTTCTCTCATAACACTAGTAAATTCAAGTGCATTTTAATAGTGTGAAGGAAGTGGATGTACAAAGTGCATTCAGAACAAGTGCTTTAAAAACTGCTGAAAGACAGAACAACATTCTCTGTAGGCCTAAAACAAAATAGTGTATTAAAATAAAGACTGGCATAGCCCATATAATAACTGTAATCACTGGAAAACTTTCTTGCGTTATCAAAAAAAAAAAAATGGCCTTTTTCGGAATGTTTTGCAATCGAGACTGTTCATTGCATCCCTAATATATATGTATATATATATATAGGCAACTATTACATTTTTAATCACGATTATATACAAAATATATAAAATGAATTAAAAAGTGCACAAAAGTAGTGTATTGTACACTTTTACTTTTAAAGCACTGCTATATGAACAAAAGTGCTTTGAACACCCTTTTGATGGAGCGTATATTCCAGTGGGTGATGAGACCTAAGGCCATACGGTGTGTGAGAATTACATGTCAGATGTATGGGGTTTAAAAGACAGTGATTTTTGTTACATTACTGACCATGTTACCATTCAGGGCTTTGACCATGACTGGAAAAGCAACCATGGGAATAGAAACGGTTGAAAAAAACAAGAGACACAATGTTTCTGCTCTTAGGGATTTTGGGTCGGCTGACAACAGAGTGGTTATGTGCAGATACATGAACAGGAATTAATGTGTATATTTGTACTTTACCATGATGAAATTTAATTTATTAACCCTTATAGTGCCGTATGAACACACCACAGCACAGTGTGACATTCTTTCTCTGTATTTAACCTATTCACCAAGTGAAGCAGTGGGCTGCTGCCAATTGGGGTAAAAAATGAATAGGGGAGCCATGATTACCACCACTAATGGCTGCCAGGGGAGCAAAGGGTTACAGGGGCTGATAACGGATGCAGAGGGACAGACAAGAACTGAAATATCCAGCTGACCTGGAGTCCAGCAGAGCCAAGGTGGAAATAAAACAGTGGAAGAAATGTAAAACTGAGAAGTCTATATTCCTAACTTTGGTGGAGAGAAGCAGTCAAATTTACAGTGGCCTGAGCCCCCACAGTAAATACAGACAGGTGACTGGGGTTTGCGCCCATGGTAAGATGAACATTTTTGAATTTGGGGGCGTACCAATTCATTAATGTAGGTACTCATTACAGTACTAGAGCAAAAAAATATGTCAACCCCTGTATATATATATATATATATTGCTGTTAAAAATATCGCGTTAACTACTTGCGTTAATTTATTTTCTATAAGACTTTAAAATCAATTGATCGCGCGATTAATTTGAAAATTAAACGCCCCTCTGCATGGCAGTACCACACTATCAGTGGGGGCAGTATTACGCTACACCAGCGACCAGCATGCCAGAAGAAGAAGCCACTTCATATGGCTAATGCTGCTGCTCAGTCAAGCTAGCGATGGAAGATAAACTAGGGTGACCAGATTTGGGATTGTGAAAATAGTAGGAATCGAAAATGTCTCTCCAGCAATGTGGAGAGGGGGGGTGGCGTTCGGGGGGCGCTATTGATATTTTTTTATGCGCATCTTGGGCCGACGGTCATGCACCCAACGGCCATTCTGGACTTTCAGTTTATGATACATGCCCATGAGTGACAAATGTTTAGGCAGCTCAAAATCCTGGATGATTCTAAAATTCCGGCCAGACGCAGGACTCAAAAAGAGGACATGTCCAAGGAAAAGAGGACACGCTGTTAAATGGACAATTTCATTTTAAGTTACTACCAGAGGGGGTTTGGACAAGACAAGGGTAATATGTATGCTTTGCAAAAGTGAATTCAATTACCGCCGAAGCACTACATCACTATCACATCACCTCAAGGTGAAGCATCCCGGTGTTATTTAAAGCTATGTTTTTGTCTTAAGACAGATTCTCTCAGGTTTGAAGATGTTAGGAATTTTCTATTCAAAAGTAAGTTTTGTTTTTATCTCACAGCTTTTAAAAGTGTGACAGAGTTGGGAAAAAAACAAATAAACAAAGCCTTCTTTTTAAAATTGACGACTTGTGTGTTTATTATATATTATATATTATATATTAGGTTGACTTAGAATTGCAATTTTTTTCCAGATTTGCAATTAACTAGTTAATTTTAATTAATTGCTTACAATAATAATAATAATAATAATAATAATAAAATATCTGCTGTAATTTGTTTTTGTCAAAGTATTACAAAGAGATCATGAAAGCATATACAGACATATCTCAGTATCACTTTTTATTTTTTGTTTTTTGACATTGATAAATCTTTTTTTAATTAAAGGCTAATTTGAAATACAAATGATATTCTGTAAAAGCTAAATGTAAAAGCTAAACATTTTGTAAAAGCAACTCTGCCTCTACAACTAACTACAGCACTACACACAACCCCACCGTACTAGTCTCGCTTGATCTTGTAACGAGAAAATATATCTGACATCTCTTGGTACTCCACTGGAAGGGCACAGATACGGGACCTCAAGTTTAGACCATTGTAAGGCACCTCATAAGACACTGCATCACGTTTTCTTCACTAGAAAGCCCTCATTAAGATACGTGATCAAATTCACTTGCTCTAGAGAGCACATCATCATAATTTATTGCATGAAAGGGCACCCTAGAGGGCACTCAATAATTTCTCCCATATGAAGGGCAGCCAATAGTGCACCTCCTCTCATTTTTGCTAATCAAGAGGCACTTTAGTGATGCTTTTTCAACCATGAAGGCAACACTTCCCTCCCACCCTCATGATTTTCACATCGCCTTTTATACATATTTCGTAGAACTCTGGGATGATTCATTTTATAAGAATTTAATGTGTTTTTAATTTCAATTATTATAATTTATAAACCATGGGGGGATGTGTCACCCCCATCCTTACTTCCTTTCCACCTAATTTACAGTAATTGCAATCAGCTGTTAAGAACAGACTCTCAGAATTCCGAGCAAAATACAATATTGCATTTATGTTGTAACTGTTTCCTGTAAAATTGCAGCAATTGCTTACATGGTACATCACCATATTACAGCGGTTACAGGGGGTTACACTGGGTACCTCAGTGACATATAGACATATAGAAAGGGATAAATGAACCATGATATAAGGACCAAAAAACACAAGAAAGAACTAAAAGCCCACAAAATAGTCCACCAGTGCATTTACTTACATTTCTGTCATTTTACTCAAGTCTTTTTTAGGGGTGCATGGGCTTTCCCCCTCTGCACTGAATCTGCTGTAAGGATGGCACGTTCTTAAACTTAAATATTCTTGGCTTGGACACAGAACTGTGGGGAAAAAAAACCTTTAATTGGGTTTATAATCATAACCACAAAGGGCCAGTTTGGCTGCAGGTTTTCGTTCCAATTAAGAATGAGCACTGTTTGCAGCCTCAGTGATTAGTCAAGTACAATTCTGATCACATTCCTGCTTGACTGGAATAAAAATCTGCAGCCACACTAGTTTTGGGAGGATAAGACTTGATACCTAATGTTACAGAACCTTTACATAGGTGGAGACACACACTCACCTACCTCATTTAGAAAGATGGTTCTGAAAAGGACCACAAGGTTTTTTTTGGGAACTAAGAGTGGTTCTCATATAACATATACTTCAAACAGCTCGACAAACAAACCCTAAAATGTCATCTACAGGATCTGGCAATTGAACCCTAAAAAGGCAAACTTTAGAAAAAAGCTGATTATGTTGCATTTATGACAGTTAATATACAGTAAGTTAGTTGTTCCAGGCAGCATCTTTAATAAAACACACACATTCAGTGTTGGATGATGGTGCAAAAAGTTTTTGATCACATTTTATTTTTGGTATCCAGAATGAATCATTAAGCATTAACTAGTGTTCTGTTTATGACTAATGATGTCAGTTCAACAGATGGACTTACATCAAGTGATCTGCAGTGAGAAATATTCCGCAAAAATGTCCTGATCTTTTGACCACCTGCATTCAAATGAGCAGATCAGCAGCTTGGTCATTACTTTATCTGCATATTCATGATAAGAGAGAGTTCTCTCAGTTCAAAACAATGGATTCATTTCTACAAATTAACATCCAATAAAGCTGTCAGTGTTCACATGAATGCTTCTTTATCACCATGATGACAAGTTGGACATTAATTGTGGATGATCAAAACTTTATGGGCATTGTCAAGCTGAGATGTTCACAAATCATTTTTACCGAGTCCAAGTCAAGTCTCAAGTCTTTGAGTGCCAGTGTTTACAAATGGAGACGCTAAATGTGGGATTTTTGAGCTGTAAATGTTGAGCTGTAAATGTTTAGAAAATATGCTAATTGGCTACGCCCCACAATTACAATTGGCTGTTACTTAGCAGGGGGCTGGACTGTGTGCTGTGATTTTCCCTCACCAACATGGAGGATTTACCTTAAATGATCTTAAATCTAAATATGAAAAATATATCTCGCACTCTAAATGTGAAACTTCACAGTTAGAATCCTTGAAAACCGTTATTAGCTGAAAACCGTTCACCTCGGACAAAAGTAATGGGACAACGGGGCGAGGTGAATGGTTTTCGGGGGTTATTGTGGCAAACGTCGGAAAGAATGCGAGATGTAAATAAATAATTCCATGAAATGAACATTGTTTTCGAGTTATGACTCACAAGTCACAACACCCAAGTCCGAGTCAAGTCTCAAGTCGTTGAGGGCAAGTCTAAAGTCAAGTCACAAGTCTTTGAGTCAGAGTCTCAGACTTGAGTCCCCATCTCTGCACTAAATTCATACTGGGTTAAAATCACGCCACAACTGTTACTGTCACTGTAAATAATATACACTGCCATATATAAACTACATATACTGCAGATTCATACTGGATGAATATCAATCCACAACTAATTATTACTGTCAGACTGTAAAACATAACACACTGCAGATTCATACCACATTAAAAATCCCAGTTATTACTGTCAGACTGTAAAAACTACACACACTACCGATTCATACCGGATTAAAAATCACAGTTATTACAGTCAGACTGCAAAAACTACACACACTACTGATTCATACCAGATTAAAAATCACAGTAATTACTGTTAGACTGTAAACACTGCACTCACTGCAGATTCATACTGGATTAAAATCACAGGCATGATCAGTCATCACTGTTATTACAGAAATTCCCCTGGTAAAATTAATCTCACTTCAGTAGGACTTTAAAATGATTAAAACAAACTCTGTGTATCTGAAAACATATTTGGCTTGACCACACACAGCCCTGTCTGGCGCTCTGATCTGCTTTGTGCACACAGATCCCAGAACAGTTGAGCTCAAGGCCAGCAAGAAAACCCCTGACACATTTATTTTAATCAGCTATCTACTACAGACAGAAAAATCTGAGGGAGTTTCCCAAAGAAACTCCTGCTGCACTCATCAAGGGTCAGCTGATAAACGCTCAGTAATTAAATCACTGCCCCGCTGCATCATGACAGCGGCTGGACCCGAGCCCGGTTACAGCCCAGCTGTCTGAAGGTCTACCAGCGTACGGCAGGATGTAAGCTCTTCTTTCATGACCAGGGCTGCAGGGAGTGGGCAGGGTCACCTGACAGGATGTGTGTGTGTGTGTGTGTGTGTGTGTGTGCACTCGGAATGAATTGTATAACGTTTTTTAAAAATCTATAATAAAGTGTATAAAAATACAGATTATACAACGGTTAGCTCTGCCCACATGATCTGACTGGCTGAAAAGTGTTCTGCCGATATATCTGGGTATAAAACAGTAATATTCTACTGACTGCTGGTTGCTAAGCAACAACAACGATTTCACTTTAACCTGTTGGAACTACTTTTTTGTTGGAACGAACTTCCAATATTTAAAATACACATTTAAAAATATAATAAAGTACATAAAACATAGATTATACAACAGTTAGCTCTGTCCACATCTGACTGGTTGAAAAATGTTTTACACATACATATATAAATATAACACATACCAGTAACTTGCGGCTGAACCCAGTCGCTAAGCAACAATAATGGTTTTACTCGAACTTGCTGGAACCACTGTTTTGGTGGAACAACTTTTAACTGTATATAAAATGTAGATTATACGACAGTTAGCTGTGCCCACATGATCTGTGAAAAATGTACCACACATATATCTAGATATAAAACAGCATGTTTTATTTTCCTTTTTCTTCACCACTAAAGAAATATTCTTCTGACAACTGGTTGCAATGGAACAACAATGGCTTTACTTGTTGGAGCTACTTTTTTGCTGGAACAAGCTTTCAATAGTAAAAATACACATTTAACTACATTTTTAGGGATTCTTTCTTTTACTTTTGTCTTTCATTGGGTAAAAAGAGTTTATACAATGCAGTGGAGGAAAACAAAATTTAAAATCATAGCTCGGATGATCTACTGGGGCCTAATCACAGCATTATTCTTTACCATACCACACAAATATACTAAATTAATTAATAATGAATATATATACAATTGTTTCATTAGTAGTGCACTCACCTGACAGTATGGAAGCCACAGCAGCGATGATGAAGGACACGATGACCCCTGGTCCGGCCATTTCCTTAGCAACCAGCCCGGAGACCACGTACATGCCTGTGCCCACGCAGCTGCCCACGCCCAGAGAGACCAGATCCACTGTGGTTAGCACTCGTGCCAGCCTGGTGCCGTGAGGCCCGGTGCCCGCCGTGCCCGCAGAACTGTCGAGCATGGACTCCACAGGTTTAGTCCGGAGGACTCGGGAGTGGAAGGCCGACCACTGGACCCGCCGAGGATCCAGCTTGGCCAGGATCCGGCTCATGATGGCTGCGAGCAGGGACAGGCGGAGGCTGAAATAAGAGGTTGGGAGACTGCAGTAGAGAGCTGGAGAGCTGAAGCTGGATCAGAGTGAAACAGAGGCTCTCAGTAAAGCAGCCTGACGATGCTGATCCATATGGAGACAGTAGAGGTGGTGCTGCAGCAAGAGGAGAGAGAGAGAATTCAGTTCAGTACTGTTTCACTGGTAGACACTGCAGAAAGAAAAAAGAAAGAAAGGCAGCTAGATGGCGGATGAACGAACGGACAGACTGACCGACTGACTGATTGATTATTTAATTGACTGATTGATTGATTGATTGATTTATATATGATTTATTATATATATATAAAAAACTTCCCAAATCCTGATTCAGTTAGATGCTTTTTTGATTACAAAACAAACCAAAAAAGAATCACGGCACCCTCTTGACATTTGGTAATTAGTCCCTAGTACTACACCAATTCCTGCACTTTTGTCTATACAAGTATTCTTTTATAGTGCATTCTGAACTTTTCTTTTAAAATGCATTTAAAATATTGCTTACTTTTATTGCTGGCTTTACTTCTTATGCTCTTTATGCTTATTTTGTTTCTGTAAATGGCTTCTGTGTATGATAATGCTCTATATAAATAAACTCCTCTTGCCTTGCCTCACCTACGCCAGTAGTAGCTATGATTAGGCCTTTCAGGTAGGTTCCACCAAAGTTAGCGAGTGTAAGACTCAGTGTTAAAGATGACATGAATATGCATGTTTGTTTTCAAAACTTGATATTTGTTCATCTGTAAAAGTCAGACTAGGTGTGAGTAAGTCTTCCACTGCATTCGAATGGCGTCAGAAACTGGGAAATTTCTCTACTTGTAAACTGTACTAGGACAGCCAACGAGCTTCATAGTGGAAATCTCAAATGATGTTTTAAATGATACATAGGGTTACAACATATACGCCAACGTTTCACCTTTTCCACCTGTGAAAAATGCTGGACTTGGCACTGAATGTGAAAAATCTATATTGTTTTAATGCAGCAAAGAAAAAGAAGATATAGTATGTACACCTCCTGACCTCCATGCTTTCCATTTTCATGTCGGTGTCTATTTGAACAAGCACCCAAACTAGTAAAGTGTGATCTTATGTTAGTACAGTCTCCACCCACCTGGACTGACCATCAGAAACATCCTACATACTGAGACAGTAGTTCATATTTAGCTGAGGTGAGCACTCCACCTACCTGAGCTCAGAGCATTTAAATCACATAGTTAATAATGCAGGAATCCATACCCTGTGTATAACAGGGCTTGACCAAATAACGCAAATTTGCAAAGTATTTGTTCGTTAGGATGATGTTTGAGACTATATTGACAGTTATGGTCACTATGTGCTATGATGTTCAATTAAATAAATTACCCTGGTTTAGCTTGTGCTCCACAGTGCTTCAAAAACACTGCAGCACTCTCCTAATGGCAGCTGAAGCTAAAAATGCAGAGATGCGGAGAAATCACATGTTGGAGTGCATTGTCATCCCACAAGAAAATGCTTTACCAGTTAAGGGTTTGCATGAAGACACACCAAGTTTAATGGATCATCTCAAATATGTAAGTATAGTGATGCTTCTCCCAGTCTCTGGTGAGGAAGACTCAGCTGTTTTCCATGATAAAAAAGGCTACCTATCCAAATAAAATAACGTCATCCAATAATTAGAAGCAAATAACATTAAAGGAAAGCAAAAAAGCTGATGATAATTAATAAACTGATTATGGCGCATGAGCAGCTGAGCTTCAGCTTAACTATTAATGCACCCTTTACTGGATACAGTTTTAACTACAGCAATTAAAAATGATGGTTAATTATAAAATGCTAATGAGTATACAGAGCTTATAAAATGTTATTAGGGCCAGAACTACTGTGTACAGCACCCACTGAATCTCCACATTGAGTGGACTCTGTGAGTCAGACAGACACACTGATGATTCTAGGCAAGTTTCCAACACCCAACAAAAATGCAAACAACAGCAGTGCAGTGTGTCTGCCACAAACTCATCTGCTTTATACTTTACTGACCTTCCTCTATCCATCAGTCCATTAATCCCAACAGAACCCTTTAGCTCTATTTAACATTTCTCTCTGAATGACAGTGATGATGCAGTTCCTTCTTTCCTCCTCACTGACCAGAACTCCTCTGGGTGTACAGTAAAGCCAGTGGCAGTTGATTAAGCTCAGAGATTATTGTCACAATCAGAGCTGGTTCCACATTGAACTGGTTGAACTGGTTCCACACACACTGAAAAAATGATGGTGTCATTTATGGACCGTTGTGATGCCATCGGTCCAGCTTGTCATTATGGTGCCATTGCGATTACATCAGTGCAGCCAGTGCTGGACTGGCCATCGGGCATACCGGGTGGGCCGATGGTAAATTTGGGCCGGCATGGAATCCTGTCAGCACCCCGCGCCCCTGGAAGAACGATAGCAAGGTGGTCCCGCAGAATCCATCAGCAGCAAACTCCCGCACCCATGTTTTATCACTGCACCAGCAGCTTATCACTGGTGAGTTTTTGTGATGTCATCAGTGCACCCTGTCACTTATGAGCCTTTGTGCTGTTAATAGGGGATCCTTTACACTGAAAGCCAGAGTCCCATTGTGAGTGCAGAGGGTGTTTTATGCAGAAATGTTTTGAGTCAGACTGAAAAAATGATGGTGTTTGGTTGACAGTGCTTGTGTTTTATGGATAATTGAGGTGTTTGGTGGATAATTGAAGTGTTTGGTGGTAAATAATGGTGTTAAGTGTAGAATTATGGTGGAAAATGTTGTTGGTTGGTGAGGTTTTTACATTTTTAGTACCAAATGTTGGCATTTAATGGAGAATAATAGAATTAGGTGGGCAACTTCGGTATTTGGTAGAAAATCTTTGTGGATAATGATGGTTTATGGTGGTGAATGTTGGTGTTTAGTGGATAATTTTGTTGGAGTATGATGAAGTTTGGTAGAAAATAGTAGTGTTTAGTGGAGAATGAGTATGTTTAGTGGTGTTTGTTTATATGATAGTGTTTGTGAATAGTGAAATGATTTTCCAGGGTCAAATTACACAGGTCAACATTTTTTTTTGTAATCATCAGAAACCACAACACACTTTTCTAAACCAGTTTTTCATCCTGATTTCAGATCTGCTTTCAGTTTTTTTCAGTCACATCAACTTTTTAAATTATGAGTAATATTAGATTTGCAATAG
>JBBPCY010098618.1:0-20989 GCA_037974405.1 Brachyalestes nurse | reverse complement strand
TGGAGTAGAACCGTAGTGGAATAGGATCACTAACTGTGTACCAACCCCACCATCACAACTGATGATCCCAAACACAAAAGTATTGGGACACTTGGGTGAGGCTAAAACAGTTTGGCTTATTCTTCTCTGAGTCAAAGAAAATCCAAACTGCTGATGCATCTTCTCGCGTTATGCATGACGCAAATCACGTTATGCCACATTTTTTTCAAGATCAGACCGATATACATACAATGAATAAACGAGTACTCCGCCCACATTTTTCAGATTAAAAGAGAAATATTTATTTTACAAGTGATTCTACTTTCATCATTCAGCATCTGTCTCTTGAATTTTTCAACCTCAGCCTCGCTTTGGATTTCAAGCCGGTGACATGTGTACCTGATAAACCTGCGTCAGAATCTTTTTTACGGTTGGACCAACTGAACCAGTTCAAAATAGTTTCAGACAACTTGCCATCACCTAAACTCACCCTGCAATTTGATAATTTTCCATGCTTTTGGAAAAGTTTCATGGATTCATTCTACTAATAATAATACATGAATATTGCAGTGTTCCTTTTTGTTAACAACATCATATCCACAGTTCATAAGAAACCCAGTAACTCACCGCAGTGTGTTTCAGAGTAAAGTTAACTGGCATGGTGAGCTGTACGTCAGTGGCCCTGAGTACTGTGGCCGACACCACAGAGGACATCATGGTTTTATCCGTCTTTTCAGTCGTGTTGAAGAGGTCAGGTTTCAGTATATTTCCAAGGTTGGTGTAGCTCATGAACGAGACAGCAGCTGATCCTGAAGCCATTAAAATGATTACACACATAACACACACACACACATCATATACACAGTACGGCCTAAAAATTGCTGTACAAGAGATAAAGGTACAAGGAGGTTTAAGAGAAAACAAAATAGAAGACTGCCAGAATTAATCACACATGAATGTGGAGATGAAAACTATACCGTTGTTTTTCTTCGCAATCCCAATAAGATCAATATCCAATAAGTTTGAAGCTGCGTGTAGTTTTGGGACTTCATTCAAGGAGGCATTAGGTCCCACCGTATATACTTGAACCACTGCCCAAAAAAAGTCATAAGTTTATTAATTTAATGAAGTGAAAAAAGTAGCCATCCTTTATAGAGAAAACGTTGGGCAAATGTTGTGGCGCCTTTTACATTGTATACTTTTTTAAGTTAGGCTCAGAATATTGTGCACTCCAATTTGAAAATATATTTGAGAAAATAATTGAAAATTATAATTGACTCTGTAAAGGGTGTGTCTTTTGTTTGGAAAACAATTGTAGTATAAGTGTACTGCAAACAGAAGATATACAATAGTGCAACATAAATTGGACACGCAGGAACACAGACACACATACACACATTAATTTTTTAAAATCCATTCATTTATGCAATTTAGCATATCCAGTCCAGTCCAGTCTTTGGACTGTGGGAGGAAATCTGAGAACCCAGTGGGAACCCACAAAATCACAGGGAGGCAACACAGAAAGGACCTAAAAGCACTAACCACTGTGTCAGATGATGTTGTCCCAAAGCTAACCTGTGATAGTCTACTATTGTTAGAGAATGGTGGAAATACCAGTCAGGCCTGGGGCCCAAACTATCAAAATGCTAAAGGAAACTATCAGGGAACAGTAGAGTGATTATGTCAGTTTACATAAAAACATTTGAGCAGTCTTAGTACTCGTTTGTATATTTACCCAGATTGTCCAGTTTTATCTCAGTCACATTGGATGTGGCTGTGATCACCACCAGTGCAGACACCAGTTTCTCAGTGGCACCAAGTATTTTATTGGCATATTCCACTTTGTTTGTTTGTTGATTATTTGGAATCGTCAAGCTTTGCGTCACTTTTTGCAAGGTGTCGACCACGACCTAAACCACCACCCAGAGAGACACACACAGTTAGATATGCAAATTCAAAGTCATGTTCATCATAGCAATGAGCATTCAGGAATTAAATGAACCAAGTGTTTCTCACAGTTTGTGGCAGTTCTTTAAATGGAATATTGAGAATGTCGTCCAAGAGTTCATTTCCAGTTTTTTCTGAAAAATAACTCTAGAGAAAAAGAATTGATTCACATCTTACACATCTTGTCTGTTTTGACTGATCTCTTTAATAATTTAAATTATTTTGTATTTATTTAGGTAGGTGTTTCTTTGTCAGCAGAACAAGGTTTATCTCTTCAGTTTCTTACAGTTTCTTTGATGAGAGCGAATGTAGAAAGATGACTACAAGAGCACACAGTGTAATTGGACGTCGTGGACGTGATGGAGCAGCCGTCTCCAGCCCATTGTACATCATTCCAATACACGCAGGTGAGGTTCTCATTTAGTTTACAATCCTAAAAAATAGGGACAAACACCATAGCCATTCTAATGACCCATAAGTTCAAGGGTGCAAAACAGCCTGTTTATCAACCTAAATAGCATTTTCACATCCGCCACATTTTTTAAAAATCCCAATTATGTTCTTTTGATAAAAATTAAACAGCATTACTAAATTCAGAATTCTGTGTAGGCATTAAATTGAAGCCTAAATTCAAAATGAGTTTTTCATTGCTCCATTTTGTCCATTGGAGGTGCATAAATAAGCTTAGAGCTAGGATTTAGTTTTTTCTACACAAAGATTTCCATTCTAAAAACACAGTGCCCTTCTGTGTAATGAATAATAAAACATAGGATTACATAAGGAAACATAGGAAACATAAACAAAGGAAATATAAGACCAAAACAGTCCAAAGGGTAACACAGAAACATGAGAGGAAAGCAAGGCAAGTCATCTAGTAACTCACACAGAGAATCCACAGAGACAGACTGAGTGAATATAATGACAAGACAAAATTAAGGTGGGGCATGAACCAGAAAAACAAATGCACATGGGGCATGGAAAATATAACAAGGACAGAATGTTTCTAAAAATGACACAATACCTTTTCTAATTATAACACAAGGCTCTTCCTAAAACTAATCACATATCCTTTCTAAAATAACCCAATGCCCTTTTTAAAACTAACACGGTGCTCTTTCTAATATAACACAATGCTCTTTCTAAAATAACACAATGCTCTTCCTGAAATAATACAATGCTGCTCTTTCCTAAATGACAGAATTCTCTTTGTAAAATAAAATCTCTCTTTAAAATAAATAAATAAAACACTATATAAGAGGGTTACCCTTTATTATAAAACCCAGAACAATTAAATGATTATACTGCAGGGGATCATATCCACACACACAAACATACATACATGTATATATATCAGGGTGTGTGTGTGTGTCTGTGTGTGTGTGTGTGTGTGTGTGTGGGTGTGTGTTTATATGTGTACTGAAAAAAGCATAGTTTGTGAATAGACCTGTATTGAAAAATAAAATATTAGGTAGTATTATGTATGCAGAAGTATCTGAGCCGTATAAAAGCACTGAGTGCAAAACATAACTTGAATGAATAATGCATATTTTAGATACTTGAGGCTTTGTCGGAAAACCGGAAAAAATCACTTCTTGTTTTTGTGATATACATTATTGGAAGCAGGTGTTAAACATACAAAAAATATCAACAGTATGTTGTGATTAATATCACTGTTTTGAAGAAATAAAAGTGAGTTTGATGGTTCCAGTGTCATTCTTTTCAAACGTTTTTTGGGTAAACAGTAGTTTCAAATGGATGTAGAGCATTTTACAATGAAACACAGATGTTCAGAACAGTTCTTTACTCACTGCAATGTGTCTGAATGAGAAGTTGACTGGTTTGGTGAGCTGCGTGTTGGTGGTGTTGAGCAATGTGGCCGACACCACATTGGACATCATGGTTTTGTTGGTGTTGGTTGCTGCGTTGAAGAAGCTGGGTTTTAGCACATTCGACATATTGTTGTAGTTCACGAAAGCTACGGCTGCTGATCCTGAGTAACAGAAACAACTTTTTAAAAAAATAAATACAGCAAAAAAAAATTTTAATATCAAACTTGCAAAGATTTCCACTCTACCCATATTGTTCTTTGAGATCCCACTGAGATCAATTTCCAGGGAAGCGCCGCTTGTGTTAAGTTGGACTTTTGTGGAGGAGCCTTTAGGTCCGATCATAAATAATTGAACCTCTGTGAACAGAAATCAGTCACACAATTGGGTCACGGTGATCTAGTCTAGAGGTGTTCTGAAGGGGCTGCAAGATGTCATTCATTTCAGTCCTTCAAACATTTGATTATGTGTGATCCTGCCTTGATAGGAAGAAAACCTGAAGCTTCTCTGGCCCTTTGCTCTTCAGACTGAACACCTCAATCTAGTCAACTACACCACATTACCATCATCTACAGCTACACAACATTATCACCATCTACAACTACATTACATTACTATATTCTACATCTACACCACATTACTACCACCTACAACTACACCACATTCAGTATTCAGTTGATTTTTTATTCCCTGCATGGAACTAAAGGGAAATACAATATTATCTGGTGAATTTCAGACTATAATTTCAAAGTGTTTGCTGAATTTTAGAAAAAAAACATAAATAAATTAACAGTAGTGCACTTAATTGTGCAGATGTGAGAATTTTCCTTTTGTTGAAGACATTATCACATTTCACCAACATCTGTTGCTGTAGCTGCTTACCTAATGATTCAAGTTTTATTTCGGTGGATTTAGAGCTTTCAGTTCCTGCCATGTTCTTCACTAGCACAGAGAGCAGTTTCTCGGTGGCATTCACTACAGATTTCCCGTAGGACACCAGCTTGTTTTGGTCTGTAGTACCAATCAGTACATTTGTGGAGTCCTGTACAATTTTCAAATAGTGCTCCGTAATCTAACCAAAAGAGACACACAGTGATTAACAAACCTCACACAACAAAAAGTCATCTCATAAATTAAACAAAGAAATAAGCCAAATATTCCTCACTTTCTGTGATATCGTGGTCCCTGTGCTGTTATGAAACTGACTGAAGGCATTCTCTGCACAGTCTACTGTAAACTTTGTCTAGAAACAAACAAACAAATATAATTAAAAGAGGGGATGATAAAGATAACTGGCTTTTTAAACAAAGTTGTGTGTTCCCTGTTCCATGCAATTCTTCAAGCTTACCTTGCATTCCGCTTTTTGATTGATAGTAATATCTGGAAAAAAGAGTATATATTTGTAAATACAAAAAAATGGCATGTGAACATTCCATACACATTAAAAAACCTCGAATGCTTGGATTATTCTGCCGCCTACAACATTTAACAAATGAACACCGGACAATTCATCAAAAAAATTAGTGTACAGTATTTTAAACCACTGGCGTACTTATTCGTTACCAGCAGATTTGATTAAGTCATTGCCATTTTTGCCTCAGTAACTTGCATGGTCCACTTTTATTTATGAGACACAAGTCGACGCCCCCTGAGAAAAGTTGTAGTTGTATTTCTCTCTCTCTGTGCACACTTGTGTACACAATGCAATTGATACATATTTCACGCAGTCATTGGTATATTAACCTCAGTAACATGCATATAACAGTTGCCTACAGGTATATTTGCCTCAGTTTCTTGCATATTTCATTCAGCTATTGGCATTTTTCACCTCAGTAATTTCCACTTGGCCACAGGTGTATTTACCTCAGTCACTTACATGTTCTACTTATCCACAGCTATATTTACCTTAGTTACTATTTCAGTGGGCCACTGGCATATTTTTACTTCAGTTACTTCTATATTCTACTTGCATACTGCCACAGGTATATTGCCAAAGGTAAGTAACAGGCTTATTCAATTTAGTTATTAGCATATTCCACTCAGCCACTGGCATAATTACCTCAGTAACTCATATATTCCGCTTGGTCACATGCATATTTACCTCAGCAACTAGCTTGTTTTACTTAGAAACTAGCATATTTCATTCAGTTGCAAGCATATTCCACTCAGCCACTGGTATATTTACTTCAGTTACTAGTTACACTGCAAAAACACCTGATCTAACTAAGACTTGCAATCTTTTTTTAGCCTAAAAAGTCTTCTTTATCTTATTTTGAGAATAATATACTATATAAGAGCAGCTTTGTAAGATTATTAAGATTGTTTTAAGATTCTAAGTCTTGGTTAGATCAAGAGTTTCCGCAGTGTACTAGCATGTTTCGCTCAGCCATTGGCCTTTTTTACCTCAGTAATATGCATATTTCACTTAGCCAAAGGTACATTTACCTCAGCATATTCTACATAGCCACTAACATATTTACTGAAATATGTTCTAAGTAAGATGTCTTAAAATCATGAATAGTTCTTCATCACATTCTTTATCTCTATAAATGTATGTAAGTTTACATAAGCATCTAAGACCATCAATAGTGTTCAGATTCTAAATTCGGGTATGAAATGGAACATTATGAGGAACATTTATTTAGTTACTTTATTACTAGCTTGCTCAATGGCAATTCTGTCATAGTTTGCAAATCAGGCAAAAAACTGATACATAAAAAGAATGTTCAGCTGTACATTTACATTTACCAGACGCTTTTCCAAAGTAACGTTCAGGGTGCGAACTAGGGGGGAGCAGGGGGAGCTATAACTCCCCTAGCTGTGACATGAGCTCCCCTGGAAATATGATTTGTGAATTTTGGGGATGACCAAATAAATGCCATTTTGGGCATGGGCTATAGCCCATGTGAAACAATGTAAGATTTTTGAGTCATTAACCCTCCCCACCCCCGTTGGCTCCCCCAGAGACCGTATTGTAGTTCGCACACTGGTGACGTCCATTCCCTAACTACAGGGGACAGACTCCCAGGAGCAACTTGGGGTTAAGGGTCTTGCTCAGGAAGCCAGTGGTGGTGATTTTCTGAATGTAGGATTCCAACCCATGACCTATTGATCCACATACAAGTATCATACTCACTAGGCCACCAACAACAGATCAACCAAGAGTGATTAATCCTAACAGTGATTAATCTTAATGGTGGGTCAACCGTAAGACACTCAAGACATCACACTCACAAGCTTATATTATACAATGATCCCAGTGGTTTCAAAGCACTCTGCAGCACATTCAGTGAAGTTCAGAAAGTGAGAATATCCCGCACCTGTGCATTCATAAGAGTCTCTTGTTGGGAAGAAGCCATCAGGAATGGAGAATCCAGGGTTACACACACAGCTGCCATAGGGGAGACCACACTGAGCATTTTCACCACATGATGAATTATTGCAAGATGAATGACCTGTGAAGAAATGGATAGAGTTAAAAGAAACAAACTACTTTTATTTTAAGAACTGCCCACTGACAACCACCCCTACACCACCATTGCGCGCGCACACACACACTAGAGTTTCGATTCTCTGCCCAAACCCGAGCCCGACCCGAGCCCGGCCCGGCCCGCGGGTCGGGTCGGCCGGGATCAAGCATTTGTTTTTTTAATCATTACTTAATTAGCCTTTTTGGGAGGACCAGTGTGTTCGGAGCTCGGAGCGCCTAAAAACGCGATATGTGAACGGCCCCTTACGAACGCACCCAGAGTTGAGAACGTGTGTTATAACGGCCCACGTAAAAAAAAATCCAGCTTGAAATGCTCTTTAAATTTGGAGATACGATCCACCCATGGTGGTGCTTTACATCACACTGATAGTTCCATGTGCATGGGCAGCATGTGTGCTGGGAAATAGGTGAGCGTTATTATGCGAGTTGTTTATACAGCTGGGTGTTAATGCCACTATACCGATATTCATTCCAGTTTTATACGTCTGTGTGTAAAAGTATTTATATTAAAAGGGATTTAAATGTGGTATTCATTACTGTTGTCATACATCTTACTTTTAATGTTTCAGGTCTGTTTCAATTCACTTTCCCCATGGTATTTAGGAGTGTGGATTGAAATGCACTTCTTTTGCTAAGCATTTCAGTTTGTTTCGAAATGTTTTCGATATTACTGTTATGTTTCTGACAAATTGTGTTCTCACTTTGTAAGAAAACATTAAATGTGAAGTATTTAAATGCGTCTTTTGTTATAATGTTTTAGCATAAACCCTTCAAAATCTGGGCCATTTATAAGCGTTCTTGCATCCCTTTATTTAGTGGGCTATAACTTAAGCTAGCCATTCCTTATGTTGTTGCTTTTTTTTTTCAGAAGACCCAGGCCTACTTATTTATGTAATTATTTAATGGGAAACTAACAAATAATCTTATTTTAATAAGCAAATTCAAGTTTTCGTGTAGTGATATCAGGGTTTATTCAGAGATTCTTTAATAGAATTTACTACCTTTTTTTTTTACTACACTCACAATATTTTCAGCATGTCAACGAAAATTATGACTATCAACGAACATTTAAAACGAGACTAGATGCAGCTTAAATGCTGGACATGTGACGATAACCATAAAAAAATATATAATGTAATATTGTTGACAAATAAGAATGAGACTAAATGTGGTTCATAAAATGAAAACTGCTAAATGTCTCTTCATTTCCATTGACTAAAACAAGATGAGACATTATTTCCTGTATGATAAGGAGGGGAGAAAAAAAGTATTGGGACATGCGACTTTAGAGTTGAAGAGGAGCTATGTCCGAATACTTTTGTCCATTGAGAGGCACTGTGAAATAAATCTATCTACAGTGGCCAGAAGTATTGGGCCGTTAAAGTGCCCATTTCTGAAATAAACTAGTAGGAAGGAACTCCCGCAGAGGTTTAGCAGCAAGCCAGCCGGGTACCTGGACTGATTAAACGTGCGCAAGGTACGTGACATCATTCCTATCACTCAGGTCCTACTTGCAACATAAAAATAAATTCAGGCAAGTTTAGTAATTTAAGGAGATGGGCCTGCACGTAAGTTACACACATTAAACAAGCAAAGGCCCAGTTGGAGGGGGGGTCGAAAATTTACTACCTCGTCAGATGACGTTTGCTACATTTTATTGGTCTTAATTTGGCCTAATTTAATTTACTACCTTTTACTACCTTAACAACCCCCTGGCAACCCTGGAAATGTATTATTTTTTTCATTTAACTTTAACTTTAGAAATGTATGGGGTAAAGGTCATAGCGATTATTACAATATAAAAATATGTGCTTATTTCCAGACAGAATTTGAATTTGACCTTCATTGGTATCAATATTACTGCTAAAGAAGTTGATCAGATGACCTCATTTATGACAAATTTGTTACACTGAAACCAACGACAAGTGTGTGTGGACCATCACAGAAGTGAACGCACGCTTTATTTGCGCATAAAGTAAAAAATACGGATGTCTTATGGCATTTTGTTTGTTGGAAACCTTTTTAAATTTACTCTCTTTTCTGCACAGGATTACTCTGGAACGATTTATTGCACAAAGACAGGACTTAGATGATTGTATAGGACAAGACCTGCATGTGTGTTACTCCTGTCACAAGTTGTGAGTCTGAGACTAAAGGTTACAAAATGAACGCAAAATGCGTTCATGGAGTTCAAAAAGTTAAACGTTTGCTCCCTGTAAAATATGTGTCTCTATTTTCATTTAGAAAATCTACAGAACGTGTCATTTGATCAGAAGCGTTGGAGACACTGACAGAAAGACATGCACAGATAACAAACTGAGGTGAAACTCCTAAATAGACACTGCAGAGAAAGGACTTATACATCAGGACTGTTGAAGTACTCACGTGAGGCATAAAGTCCAGCAGTTGGAACAAGATAATAGACGATCAGCCCTCCCCCACAATCCAGAGAGTAGATGTTCTCCTTAGCACACTTAATCCCAGTATTCCAGTACATCGCATCACATGAGTACAGAAAGTGTCCAAAAGTGGGTTTGGAAAAGAGAGAGTAAATGGAAGTAAGGCTGATACTGGGGCAGTACTGGACCATGCGATCTCCTCCAACACCACTGAAGCTGTACCACCCCGTCAGATTTTGGTTCTTTGGTCCTCCGGAGGTGGAGATAAAGCCAATATTACGCAACGGATCCATCAGCTTGCTGTGATTCTTGCAAACATCTGGGTAGATTGAGTGGAGATCATGAATATAAACTCTGGATAGTTCCATGTGCAGATAACTAAGAAGACTAAACACTAATATCGAAATGGCAAATTTTACCATAATCAAGGCAGTCTCCCTGTTTCCCATCTCTGGTAAAGTTATCAGTCGTGCTGCACCATGCTTTAGTGGCACCAAAAGTAACACAGGCATTGTAGTAAGCTCCATTGTAAAAAAATGGAAACACACACGGAACTCCCGTAACTGTGACGTTGTCTGGGAATATACAAACAACATGTCTGTGTTAGAAGCAAAGCTGCTTAATATATTTATATATATATATTTACATATATCAGGAAAAAAACACTTTTTTTGTCTTTACTGTCAAACATTATATCTGACTAAACGTTTTCTGTTTTAGATCAATAAATATTAACATATTTTTTGCATTTGTTAAATGTCAAAGTCAAGCAAGGGAGAATTTTAATGGATTTTTATCACTTTCATCTGACTTTCATACATCAAATATATACTAAAATATAAATTATACACTAATGAACTAATGAAGTTTATTATGTCTTTAAACAAAAAGAAAACAGGTGGCACACCTATGGATGCATATAAGGGCACACCTCAAACACTTTTTGACATCATGGGAAAATCAAGAGAAATCAAACAAGGCATCAGAAAAAGAATTGTGGACCTCCACAAGTGTGGCTCATCCTTAGATGCAATTTCCAGATGCCTGAAGGTCCCACGTTTATCCGTTCAGACAATAATACGCACGTGTAAAATACATGGGAATGTACAACCGCCATGCCGCTCAGGAAAGAGACAGAGTCCCGAGGAACGTTTTTTGGTGTGAAATGTGCAAATCAACGCCAGGACAACAGCAAAAGCCAATGCTGGCTGAAACTGCTAAGTGTCATTATCCACAGTAAAACAAATCACTAATCACTGGACTGGAGTGCGATTCACGTACTAAATGAGTGACTTCCTACCTATTATTTGGAATATATATATTTAAAAGATACTAGTTCACATGTCATATGTATTCAATTAGGACACTATTTCTACTTTTTTGGCCTGACAGCATTATGGAAGATTGAAACAATAACAAGTTATGCATGAATATACAGTATATTCCAATTTCATAGGAAATGGGGAAAAACCAAGGTCCAATTCCACTCAGGAGCACAGACAGTTCTGAGTTATGATGAATGATCTAAGAACTTTCAGTCTGGGGTGTAGCATCACAGTGTGAATGGAACTAAAGTGATCCTTCTTGTAGGATAGACCTAACACTGAGTAAACAACTGAGTAAATAAAAATAGCCAGTGCATTCCTTTACAGTGTACTTACAGTAAAACACAGCAGCACAGTTTGGGATGGTGATCAGCAGGAGGACAGTGATCCCTGGTGAAGATATACAGGAATTAGCCACCCACATTACCTTTCTCTGTTAAGGTAGTCATGTATTACATCAATTCAACTGTATGATTACTGAAGTTAGCTAAAATGCATCCAGTAAGGAATTTACCCTCTAGCAGTACTACCCAATGACTAGCTGGAAACAAAGTCTTGGCCTGGGAATTTGCCATGAGTTGCATTTGCAATATTACTTTGCATATAGTTGGAAGTGATAACGCAGAAGCATGTCTGTTGGTTGGTTTGTTTGTTTGTTGGGAACAAGACTCTAATTTTGCATCTAAATTTCAATGTTTATCATGCAAAAGATCAGGTTTGACTGGTGTTTTGACACAAGGTCACGTACACAGATATAATACAAATATTAAATCATATTTTTTGCTGCATGTGTAATGAAAAGACACACACACACACACACAAACCATGACCAAGACAAAAATTACTTTGGATCTATTTGGATCATGAGTAAGAGAAGAACAAATGTCAGGACTGTGAGCGATAATGATGGAATCCCACCGAAGTGGTATAAAGACTCCGGATTTTTCAGTAAGTGAACTATAAAACAATAAGAAGGGCCCAGTGGAGGTATAAAGGGGCTGGCCACCCATTCAACAGCCTTCAGTCGTGATAGCAACAACCTCATGTATTCAAATTACAGGAAAGTCTTACAGTAAAGTCATGTCATTTTTTTTTCAAATATCTCAACACTGTATTGAAATTTCATAACAGATGGACAGAATATGAAATAGAAATGGACTATGGACAAAATAGACTATATATTAATGGAAATGGTCTAAAATCATTTTACAATTAAATCAACTTCCATAAATATAAATTGAGAGTTTAGGACATCTGTGCTACTTCTATAAAGTAACTTGTTTAGAGAGGCAAGGGTTTCTTATACGATATAAAGGATCACTATGAAAGCACATAAGAATTGAGATTCATAAATTCATAGATTCATAAAGTTCACTCACCAGTTAGGAAGCCCATCTCTCCTCAGCCTGGTTGGAGCAGAAGTGACAGAAGCGGCTGTGAAGTAGCATGTAGACACTTCACATGATAAACTGTGAACACTGTGACAGCAATGAGGAAGCAGAAGTGGCTGGGCAGGACATTCACGCCCTGCCGGGTAACTGAATGATACAGAGGACATAACTTTATGTCTGTTTAAAACTTTTTAAAACTTTTTTAAAAATGCATGTATTCAAGATGTCAAGCGAAACAAGCAAACTTCAGTAAATTTTCTTGTATTCAGTCAAGCAACAAAAATATTACCAGTATATAAGGGAACCTAAAAAATAAATAAATAGCTCTAACAATTAATTCCCTTCGCAGTCCTACTCAACATAGCAAATTTTCCAGATTCTCCACTTCCAAAAATAAAAGCCGTGGTAAGTGACATTATTGCGTATTTGAAATCCTTTTTAATCAATTAAACTTGACACACTAATTAAACTGGACACATTCAAAACACAGCTGATCCTTAAGCATTTAGCAACAATTTTCTATAAAGATATGTGAAAACTTAAATAACTTTGTGTTGCCATTACATGTAAACAATTTCTAAATTAGTGCTCACTGACCTTCACAAAACTGCCTAATGGGAACTCAAACAGGTACTCCAGCATACTGGTCACACAAGTCGTTTGTTTTTGAGGATCTGGACATTTTTTAGAGGTTTGTTGGCTCAAGCTGTAACAGGAGCTTTTGAAGAACTTCAAATGTATAATTCTCAAATGTATAAGTCTTCTCAATAATTGAAAAAGTTGTTTAGTTCAAACTGCATAAAACGGCAATCATATTTAGTTACTTTTATACAGTTACAATGAATCCACCAGTTAATCAGTTTATCTCTTTCTAAGTGATTGTATTCTGTTAGTCTTTTTTTGTTTATGAATTTATGCAAATGGGAAAAACTACAAACTTTGCATTTACTAACATTCCCCAAGATCTGAGCAGAGACAGGAGACTACTGGAATTCTTTTTTTGCTGTAAGGGGCATTTGTCCCATAAGCCACACGTGATGACAGCTAAAAGCTGTGGAAACCACCTACACATAGGAAATTACATGCATTATTTAAAAATATTTATATTTCAAGAGAGTTTATTGTCAGCCCAGCCACGCAAGTACACAGCGTCCTCTGAAGCAAATAATATACAAAACAGATGTAAAAAAAAAAAAGAAGAGCACATCAATTTCAGAAAGTTTTACTGTACTGTGAAAATATCTGTAGTGAAAAATGGGACACCTTTTCTGTAAATAACAGTCATTAGGCATGAAATACTAAAAACAAATAGTATCCTTAGTTACCCCTCCCTTTCAAAAGAATTTTGGAGGGTTTCAATAACTTCTCCACTGGAGCACATATGCTCCATATAATCCAGCCATTTCATGATGCAGTCCATCATTTAAATACTAATGTTATTTCAAAGAACCCTGTCTCTGCGAGTTTCAGTCAAATGTTGTGGCTGTGGTTTCTGTATTCTGTACAGTATTGTTTGTCACAGCCTCCCCACTGACTGTTGCTCTTTGTTTTATTACTAAGAAGGCAGCAAAGAAAAGCAGACCAAATGTGAGATTATGATCTGTCTTGAATTCCAAAAAACTCCAGCTTTAATGGATTAACAAGGGAAAATACAGACACCAAAGTGAAGCAAGAGGATAGGAATTTGTAAATGTAATGTCTGATCCTTTATAAATCGGTAAAAAAATTATTAGAAAAAAGATTAAAAATCTCTTCTGACATCCTGTTTCACTGGGGTGTGGGGCCTTTTCTTTTTCCTTCTCTCTTGTGGTTTTTGTCTGCTGTGGTTTATCCCTATTAGCCTGATTTTATTCATGGTGCGGTACATGTATCCTCTTCCAATGAGCGCACGCCAACTCTGGCCATTACATGTACCATGTTATGCCGAGTGAGTTGGTTAACACATCCTCTGTCTCTCTTCATGAATGAAGTGTTCTGTGACATGCTAAATCAGCAGGTTGTTCTATCCCAGTGAAACAGAAGACACATAAACTCCTCACTTGTGCACTCTCCGAAGCTATCAGCGGGTTAAGCAACTAGGACATTGGTAACTGCAAATTGCTTGCCAACAATGTGCCATCAGAAGACTTTTGACTTTGGCTGGAGAGGGCCACAGGAATATCAAATACATTTTACAGGCAAAGCATTTGAAGTCAGGTCATGCTTGATGGTGCCTGTTTGTTAACTGATTTCATCTTAGGCTATGTTCACACTTAGCGTCTTTTTTTAGACTGCCAGCGTCTGTTTTTTTTTTAACGCCACCGCCGGTGTCTTTTTCTGCAGCTCAGAGCGTCTTTTCAACTTGAAAAAAGTTAAACTTTTCTGAAAAAAAACCGCCCTACGTCACGCACCGTTTTGAAATCTGACCATGGCAAGCGAATAGCGAGACCTGTCGTTTCCATAACAACAAGAACAATAAGAAAAAATGGAGACGGTAGATAAACTAATCGTCCTTGTCCTGGAGCACAAGGAGCTGTATGATATGAGTACACAACCTCAAAATCCAAGGCAAGAGCCAACTTTCTCTTTCTCGACATTTTTGCATAACACACCACTAGGCTACTGTTGAAGCTGTTGGTATAGCAACAAAAGACGCGCTGGGCTGCTTTTTGTAACCTAACGCTGGCAGCTTTTTTTTTTTTTTTTGCTAAAAAAGCGCCGTTGTCAACTTTTTTTTGTCAAAAAAGACACCAAGTATGAACACGCCCTCAATTATTTCTGGATCCAAAAATGGGAATGCAGATGTGCTGTCCAGATGTTATCCAGGCGCACATGGCTCCAGCAACTGGACCTCTGTGTATTTCATCTCACCTCACTGTTGATATTAAGCAACAAAGTAGTACAAGACTGTGGTCACATCTTGTGGTAGACTTTATCATGAATCTGCCAAGTTACACAACTATTCTAATGGTAGTGGTTTTGAGGAGGTGTCATTTTGACTCCTTCAAATTTCTTCCATCTGTCCTACAGGTGACAAAGGCTTTATTACTGTATGCGTTTCATGCATCCTGAAGGAACTCTTGTTTGAACAGGGTTCTCAGTTTTTGTGTATGGAAAGCCTTTCATGCTGTGGGTCATATTCAGTCTGACTTCAGGCTATCACCCATAGTCCAATGGGCATGCCAAGCATACCATTCACCAGCTCTTCAGGTTCCTCTGGGCTTATTGCCATAGCTGGCAGCACAGCTGGACAGAGTTCTTGGTCTGGGCAGAATATGCCCCGAACTCTTTGCACCACTTTGTAACCATACTTACAGCCTTTGAGTGTGCACTCAGGCGTCAGCCTATGCCGTGCCCATGGGACTCCACACCCACTGAGGTTCCCAGTGGATATATGTGGGTATGCATGGCAGAGCAGGTATGGGAAGGAGCACATACAGCCATAATTCATGAGGTTCATCAGTTTTAGGCACAGGCTAACCAGCATAGGACGGATACACCTGTTTGCCAGTTTAAAGCCACTCAGTATGACCAATTATACTGGCAGTGTTTATCTATTGTGATTGCAGAGCTATGTGTTTAATTTTATGCACCTGTTAGCAATAGATGTAGCTTCAGCTCCTGATCTCAGTAATTAGAAAGTACTCTTGTCCATTCATCGTGGCTACATGGGTCAAAACACTTTTTTTGTCTTTGTTACTGCCCTCTTTCCCCCCTCAGAAGACCATGCCTTTTGCCAGGCCACAGTTGCAAATAACAAATCTGTTTTTGATCTGTTATGCCTGGTTAAATAACAATAAATAATAAATAACATAAATATAATAAAAAATTGTTGTATAAAAAGGGTACATGTTTATTGAACTCTTCAGCGTAGTCTTTCCAAGAATGACGTTGGAAAAGAGCATTTTGGAATCTCTAAAACTTTCATAACACTTTAGCCAACAAACAAACTGGAAATCTATATTTAAATAGTACTTGGTCACCATTGGTCTTGTGGGTGTTGGATGTCAGTTTGTAGTGCATTTGGTGGACACTCAGGGGTGGCATTTTTCCTTCTTTTACTAATCTTTGCCCTACTTTTGAGCCTCACTTGATTTTCAATTGATGTCACTCAACTTCTAAATGAGGCCTTATATTCCTCCCCATTTCCCCTCATTCTTTGCTCAGTCATGAGTCTATGTAGCAAGACTATGAGTCTTGCTGTTAACTCAGCTCTCCAGCCCCCTCTCTCTAGATCTATTGTCTTTCTTAGTTTAGGTCTCCAATTAGCTGCTTTTGGTTATATTGCACTCCGCTTTGCCAGTCCTTCTCTGTCTTTCAGTATGTTCACAAACTGTTTCTCTTCACCTTTTTAATACTAGTTAAATATAATTCACCTCCTTTCTTCCCCATGACTTCTTCTATCTCTCCTGCTTCTCAGTCTCCTCTTTAGTGTGTTGCACTGTGTTTTCTGTCTTTGCCTTTGCTTTATTTTAGTTACCTTCCTTAGTCTCCTTTCTCCATCTTTATCAGCATGCCTTTTCTTCTCTCTGACCCTTTTTATCGCTATTTTTTCCCTTGTTATTATTATAATTTTCATTGAGAAGCAGTAGATAGAACATTCTACATCCCACAAGCTAACTCTGATGGCTCACATGTACTCTCATTGTCAGTAGAAAGGACAAAATACAAAATGAGGGTAGACTCAAAATAGGTACACTAATTGTACGTAGAAGGTGAAGTGGTTCATTGTTTATCCTCACCAAAGATTCAACAATTAAATACAATATCACCTCTATCGGTAACTAATCTTTACTTGAGCGACTACTGTTGCCGCTTTATCCCTTCATACATCTGGATTCAAAGTGCTTACAAACATCTGAAATACAAACATTTACATCACATAACATTGCAACAAGAGGGATATGACATGGTACCAGCATCATTGTAATTGTCTGAAATAAAGTACTTTATTTGTGGAAAATATACAAAGTCTCTTTCAAAGTATTGCCTTAGGTAACATAATAAGAAAAAAAACACAAGACAGGTAAAATAATGCAACATATATTCAACTAATTAACAATGACATTACTATAAGAACTGATACTGCTGTGGACACTGAATACAAATATTTTGTTTCAATTATGTGGAAATGGTAGAATGTGCATTTAACTAATTTGCTGCAAGTTTTGTAAATTAATTTGCAACCACACAGTGCAGATGTGACCACACAGGTTTCCATTATTCTTTAACAGACACATGAATTGTCTAGTGCTGCTTTCCTCAACGAAAATCATGGGCGTCACCGCCATTCACTTTGAGGGGGACCCCCATCCACACAATAATTAGTTCACCCAGCGCTGCTGAATCTTGAATCTTTTTCGAAAAAATCCACTCCACTTAATCGATACACACACCACTGGAAATCCGAGCAGCCTGCCTATGCACTGGCGATTCACTCCACTTGCATGCTGTCAGTTGGCAAACCTGGAGCGGATTTCCAGTGGTGTGTATAGATTAAGTGGAGTGGATTCTTTCGCGAAAGATTAAAAATTCAACTGGGGTTTCCAAACACCCCCACCCCCTAAAAGGACGAGACTTTGCATGCACACAGCAACCCTGCTCCCACCCAAACCCCGCCCCAACGCGTAGACTGATGTGTCCCCCTCACATTAAAAATGTTTCTGACGCCTGAGACGAAAACAAAATATCGTCATTAACAAACATTTATCACGTGACAAAAATGAGAGGAGACGCAACATAAATGCTGGTCATGTGATGATAACTCCGATAAGATCAGGCCAACACACTGAAGGTGAAGACTTTTACCAGTTTTACAAATGTGGGTTTTATGGCAATAGACACGCACACACTTTCATTTTATTTACACTTTTTAGTTATGTGATGTTATTTTATTTATTTTATTTAAATGTATGTATGTGTGTGTACTTCTAAGTTCAAACATTCAAATGAGTGTTTTCAGTGTCTGGAATGGATGTACAGTATTCTTGAGTCTATAACAGTAATATAATAAGATAACCTTGTTTAAATTGTGAAATGGGTTTGACAAAGAAAATTTAGATTTTGTCTGTTCTACTATCTACTTTACGTATACTATATTGACTGGGTTAAATAGAATTGCATTACTAAAAAAAGAGACTAAATACATAATGGATAATTCAGACTAAAATAAGACTAAAATGCTCAGACTTTTAGTCGACTGAAACTAAAAGGAGTATGGATGTGACTAAGACTAATAAAACTAAAAAGACAGCTTGACACAAAGACTAGACTAAAACTAAAATTAAGACAGGCCGCCAAAACAACACTAGTTTTGTCTTAACTGTCCATGGGGCAAAGTTTTCACTGTGACCAGGATTTAATTGATAGAAATAGTAGATGTATTTCTGGACATGGGAGGGGCGTCTTTGGTAGAGAACCAACAGCAACACAGAACCTTCTTGTACTGCTGCCTGACCTGAAAGTAGAAGAACAGGACAAAGATCAGTTTTCTTCCTTTTTTAAGGTATATTTTTATACAGGAGAAAGAAATATGATTTACACAACTTTCAGCAAATTAAACATTATGTCAAGTATCCTGTAGACCCAGAGTAATAAAAAGATTATGTTGATTGATTTTACTATTAAATTATTTTTATTCATTCAATTAATATGGCTGGTAAATATAATTTTGGCCTGGAGACATGTTTCAGAGCTTGCCTACAGAAAAGTCTCATAGACCCCCACTATAAACATGATTAAAATAAAGTTCTGTTGCACAAAATCTCTCACTGACATCAAACATTTTAAGCTACCCCTCACAAATGTAATCTGTAGTCAACTGTGCCTGTAAACACACACATCTTGCCAACACCTTTTTGCTATTTCTTTTTATTATTCTCTCTATTTCTCTCCTTTAGACACACATTGGTTTAAGAGAAGATGAGCACTAAGTGAGCATTAAGACACTTCAGCTGGGTTTAGATTTTTAGAAAGATTGAAAATACACTTATGTATACATATACAGAATGTGGTCTCTTGAGTCCCAGAGCCTCAGAATTTCAGTGTTTCTATGTTTCTGGATACTTCTTGATTCAAGCATAGTGTGTTAGGTCTCTAAAACTGCTTTACATTACTTTCTATTTATCCCAGGATGTGAACCAGGGCTGCAAGGGGTGCTTGAGCCTCTCCCACAGGTCATCAGGTGGCGGGCAGGGAAACACAGGTGGCCAGTTCGTCGCAAGGTAAGGTTCAATTTAGGCAATGTTTAAAGTTAACAGGGCTGTATATTACCAAGCTCCGGTGTGTCTAATCTAATTGATCCCTAATATCAACCCAATAAGATTAGACTGGTTAAACGAGTTTAGAGAGGGCCATTCCTTTTTGGAATGGTTAGTAAATGAAATGATTTAAACAAAATTACTTTGCAAGCAATTTAGAATGACAAATATTCAATAATACAAGAAAGTTCAGATTAGAAAAAAGATTTAACAAAAATGGCAAACACAAAAAAGCTAAAATGATGAATTGTGTTTGATGCCACGCTGATTTTCTGTCTTGACCAATTATTCAATAAAAATGACATTTTATGAAATTTCCTAGTGGAGGACATTGCCTTCTGCTAAATGTCATAGACTATTAGCTTACTAGAAACCCAGGTGAACATTGATGTATTCCCATATCATTAAAAATAAATAAATCCATAAATAATTAAATGAAGTCAATGAACCCAGGAATGTATGTCACAGAGCCTTCACTGAAAACCATAGATTTAGAGATGCAAAAAAGGGGGTTTTCATGACATCATGTAAAGAAGCATTTATGGCATCATTATTTTTGCAGCGTGCAGATGAGACTTCGTTTCATGACTAGAAAGTCTTGTAGGTAGAGAAAGTGATTTCTCACCTCCTGGTTGAGGACACAATGGATAAAGAAGATGAAGGTCCCCTGCTGCGAGTTGAGGATCAAAAAGATGATTTTCATTACGTCACTGCTCTCCGCAAAGAAGCCCAAAATCCATGAACAACCGATTATAACAAACTGGAGCAGGGTTTTACACATTACACTCCCAAGGAGATTACTATCAGCTGTCGTCTGCAAGACCTCATTGTTCAGCTTTTTCACAGTGGAGATCATGATTGTGCCAATTATGATGAAGAGAAGCATGTTTGACTGTCAAAGTGAGAAAATAAGTGAAACCAAATTTAAGAACCAAACTGAACCAAAATGCTATTACACTGCAACAAATGTACCTCACCCCCCACCCCCCAACAGCACTCTAAAGCAGGGTGAGGTATTAAACATGATAGAGATAATTAATATGTGATTCATGTCTGACAACAGAAACATTTTAGTTTTAATGCCATCAAATGTACTCACTGCCAAAATAAAGCAAACTGGCCCCAGAAAACTCCAAAAGAATCCTTGTTCAGTTTTAAGCCAGCATCTATGGAAAAAAACCCAGAGAGAATACGTGGGCAAATAGCAATTTAAAGTTTAACAATCCGATATTCATTCATTCATTCATTCATTCATTCATTCATTTATTTATTTATTTATGTATGAAAGTTCTGATTTAACGCTCTTCACACACAGCACACTCACTGTTCACTGCCGTATCCTTCATGGAACAGTCCAACAGACACACCCACAATAATCATAGGAACTGTGTATC
>JBBPCY010098522.1:0-21003 GCA_037974405.1 Brachyalestes nurse | reverse complement strand
TATATCTTCTATGATTTTGGTGGTAATTCTAGGGAAAAATAAAAAATAAAGCTCTGTGAATGCAGAAATTGTTTTTTCCTATTTTTTTTTGCAAGGTATTTAAACTCATTTTTGTTTGTCTGTTTTTAAATCACTTTAACCGGATATCCAGTATACTTTATGTATGAATGGCTGTATATAGCAGAGATGCTGGAGATGCACTGCTGTGTCATGGAGGATTCAGAGTGTTTTGCTCGGGGGAAACTCCACCTTGATCACTGTTCTTTGGAAGTGATCCACCTAAGAAATCTTTTAATTCTTGCTGCATTTGTCGAGGCCTGACAGACCTGTAACAGTAAAAAATATTACATTATCTAGATAAAAAGTCGAATATGAGATGCTGCAGACAATAAAAATATTAAATATTTGAATATTCGCATTTTCAGTGGTTCTTTAGAGGGTTCTTCATTTGCTCTAGCCGTGTGACGCCCCCATGTGGCCTGACCGTGTACTGTGGAGTAGACCCTGAACCTTCAGGAATATAACAGGCAAAATGACATTCATGTATTTCTTTCAGTTTTATTGACTGCATTGAAATGCAAAGATTTTTGAGACTGTTCAAGTTGTTCATTCTTATTTCACATTTTCCAGTTTATTTATAGTGTTGACAACATTGCCACGAACTTCATCACAAGCTGATACTTTACCTCCACTTATGAATTTCAGAGGCATCGAAATCACATACATACCTAAGTTTCAAGCATATTACATTAGTCTAATATTTCTTTTTAAATAAGGAAATAAACTACCACAGACTGACAGTTGATATATATCAGAGAAACACAAGCCTAAATTATTATTCTTTGGAGTGATGCCAAAGAAGAACGACTTTTGGTTATCTAAAAGAAAGCCTTCAACGAACCACTGAGATGTCAGTATGAAAACTTTTTAAGGCAATCTGCATATAATATACAGCATCTAATGTAAATTATTTTTTCAACAATTGTACAAGAACCCTTTATGTGCCTTTATTTAAAAAGAGGAATTCCACAGATTTTTCAAAAGTTATTATAATACAATAAAAGTTATTTGGAAAGAAATTCAGAAACCAGAATTGATGTGAAAATAGTCCATTATAGAAAAGTGTGCTGATTTTTATACAGTGATAGTAATAGAAACCAAAGGTCTTGATGTCTACAACACAAATCAGTGTACCTAAATATGTCTTCTGAGTTATATACATAATGTTGATAATATGAACATAGTGGTACAACATTATTTTGTTACCTTATAAATCATGTACTTACAAATAAGTCTAAATAAATCGTGAACCTATTTGTTATGAATGGCTTTTTGAAATGCTATTTTAAATACCATAGAAATGTAGACATTGTAGACTAAACCATTATCGCTTAATTACCCATTTAGGTACACTGATTGTTTTTGGTAGTTCAAAAATGTTCTTGATTTGTGTAGTAGAGGCATTAAATGCTTTAGACATCTCTTTAGTAATATTTTCTAAAATAGTGCATTTTACGTTAGACCACACTGAAATTATGTTTTTACATCTATATCAGTACAACTACTGCACTTGTTTCAAATTCCACTTTGATAGTATAGGCTATAAATAAACATGTAAATTATAGGGTCAGTCTGGTCCATTAAACGATATGTATCTGATTAGAAGACATGGTTATATTCTTTGACACCAAGAGAGCTTTCATGTCCATGCAGTCAAACATTTATCAGAAAGCTCGTCTCATTTCATATTGTGGCCAGGTGCCAGCTGCCTCCTCCTTGGCCCATGGGATTGTTTCATTCAGGGCTGGAGGGTCATTCTCAGTCTCTTCTGTGGACAAGGCTGGCATTTTCACTGCAGATTCACTGGATGCAGTCATGTATGAGGGACATGTATAGCTGGTGGCAGTGGGCTGGAAGGATGAGTGATACTGAACGTCCTCCAGGGTGTGAAGGGAGTAGAACTGTGGTATGCTGGAGCCCCTGGAGGATGAGCGGTACTGGCCAGGGCTGGACGGCTCCGAGCCAGTCACGGAACTGGTTGCTGGCATGGCCATGGGCGCTGGGGCCAGGCCATCCCCGCACAAACCCTCTACTGCCTCCATCCCAGTCTGCTCCCAGGAATCCCTCTGCAGAACACACAAACATGATTCAGATTCTTTACCGCGAGTTTCTGCTCAGGCTTAAGGATTGTTGAGATCTTATCACAGAAGAAGTGACAGTTTAGCCTGTAGTTCTAGGCTGATTGCATCTCTTTGTTCTAATGGATACTGGAGAACTGAATGTGGTGGTATGCTTAGGAGGGAATGAATCTTTGTGATTAAGAAAGCAAACAAAACAAAGGAAAACTGGATTACAGTCATGTGGAGTTGGACCAATTTAAGAGATGAATGGAAAATAATCCTGTTACACTTAATGTAACAAATACTGTCACACTAAATGTAACAAATCCAGTTGTACTTAAAATAAAGGTGACAAAATTGGTTGCCACAGTAGAACTGCTTTTGCTTCCCCTTAAAACCTTTTAAAGGAAGATTTCTGTAAATGAGATATGTGATTATGAAGCATACACCTTTTTTTCAAAGAGCATATTATTGTTAATGATTATAGTATATAGGAATATTAACCTGCCTATTGTTTTAACTGTTTAAATTCTGTGAATAACATAGTATGAACACAAGATATGTAAAATAAAAGCACAAGAAATGGTACTTTTAAGACACTTCTGGTGTCTTAAAGATACTTTCTATGACGGTCCTTTAAATGACTATTTTTGTAAATTAGATAACGAAGTTTGAAGAACTTTTTTAAAGGGTTTAAGAACGATTTTAAATAGCTGGTAAAGATTTAATTGAGTAAACAAGCCAAGAACTGTGTTTATATTGTATGAGAGTAAGAAGCACTTTCATGTAGTCAGGCTCATGCATCTGAAGTCATTGCTAAGAGGTGTCTTACCAGCACAAAGTGGGATGTATCTCCAGGAAAAGCGGGGAGCAGAGAAGACAGTGCAGAAGATGAGAAGATGGTACTTCCTCCACTTGACAAGGCAGCACTGCGGTAGTCACTGAAAGTCTCTGGGTAGTAACTGTCTACGAGAGATGAGTAGCCAGATGTGGATGTAGTGTCACAGGAGATGGACTTCCCTGTCAGTGCTGAGGAATAGATGTCAGGTGAGAACTGCTTGCTTGAAGGGCAGAACTCTGCTTCAAATGGCCTCCGCATGCTGTAGTATCCTGGAAGCATATGGGAGCCTGAAAAATAAATTACACAAGCGTTATTAGTAATATCAGCAGGCATATTTTGTACAAATCTGCTAATGAAATCAACTGAATACTGTACATTTGATCAGTGTGTATATTCACATGTGGTAAAGAGAACCAGTCTCACCTGCCATCTGGACGAAAGGGCTCTGAGGAGCTGACACCCCCTGAAATCACGAAAGAAAGATGAGTCTGAAAGTATGTTTGTTTTATCTCAAGCTCAGGTGCCTGAAATACCATAGAACAGGGAAGTCCTGGTTCTGGTGCTCTACTGCCCTGCAGAATTTATCTTTGGCTAACACACCTGGTCCTGGTTATGAAGCATAGTTCCACAGAAGAACCTCCTTTCGTTCCCCAAAAAACCTGGTGACCTGGTGGTTAGGGAGTTGCCTCTGTGATTGGAAGGTCATGGGTTCAACTCCCAGGACTGCCAGTGGCACTACTGCGCTACCCTTGTACAAGGTACCATCCCTAGACATTGCTCCATGGGCGCTGCATTACTGAGTTCCAGCTGCTTCACTTGGTGAATGAGTTAAACGGGGAGAAAGAATTTCACACTGTTCACATTGTGTGCTGTGCTGTGGTGTGTTCATGCATGACTGTAAGGGGCAACTTTACTTTTACTTTTACTTTACTTTCAATTGTTGGTTCTGATAAAACCTGGTTATTCTATGACATCACTTAAAGAATCCTTCCAGTTTTTTAACGAGTGAAATTATAATGGATCAGTGTTAAGGTATATATGATACTGATTCTTCCATCACTGAATTCATGGTTATACTCTATGGAACAATCAATAAGAAATTACAACAACATTCTATCAGACTTCAGTTCAGAGTCACAGATTCAACAGAAGAAGCACACGGTACCACTACCAGGCATCAGTTCAGTTGTCTATAGCATAAATAAACTAAATTAATGAATGAAATGATTCTTTTATGAACCTTAAATTAATAAAAATAATCAGACACACCAGATCACAGAGGAGAAAACTAAGGGCAGCAAGCTTCTGTACTGTTTGCATATTACAAACATGAAAGAGCTGATATCAACGAAGCACTGGCTGCAGGGCAAGCAAATTTTGAGGCATGGATTTGAATGTCATTTGCCCATCCCAAGACTTCCCCATATGACCTATGTACGGCTCAGTGCGTCTCTGAAGGCAGGGTATGAAAATCAGGCTGTTAAAGCTAATAAGCTCAGAGGTAAGCTGTGCACCTGAAAGAAGGCTTTAGACACAGGGATGAGAAAAAGAGTGCTAGAGGGTGACGGAAAAGGAAGGCTCCAGAGACGCTTCGTCTCACGGCTTAACATCAGTGTGCAGCATGAATGTGTGGCCCTGTACAAGACACATATTCAGTGATACTGTTTTAAAAGTGGAAAAAATTCCCAGTGTTTAGCCTAATACCTTTATGCTAAACTTTTATGACATTTTTAAAAAGAATTGACAAAACGTTCCTATGACATCAATAAATGATTACATTAATAACAATACTTACATTTTTCTCAGGGTTTTTAAAAATGACACGCCTGACTAGATCATATCTAACAGTGATGTTTTATGCTGGGGTTTTTTGGAACAAAAAAGAAGCTTAATCATACAGGAATGAGAATATGAAATAAACTGTTTTTTACTAAATAAACTATTTTTACTACTTTACAATTTAAGCACATTGTCAGTGAGACAATGTTTTAGTCTTGAATCTCCTCTGTTAAAATACTTTTTTGTCTTTTATATAATTGTAGTTATTTTAAAACATACAAGAATTCATTTAAGAAAATTGTACAAATTTAATTAGTCTATTTTTTTGCTGTAAGCCTATCTTTATTAGGCCCTCAATGGTGGGGGTTATTAATACTACAGGAATGTCTATAGGATGTTTATCAGATGCTCTTATAGATTAATATAAAAGTGAGCTACAGGGTAATCAAGGGTGGTACAGGGTGGTTCAATTTTCTGTATTATTATGTAAATATTATACAGCACTACATAAATATTTTAGCTCCTTATAGTATTACAATAGTTCCCCTTAGTAAAGGAAAGACTATTCAGAAAGGCCAAACAGGGAAAAAAAACGGATTCTCCTTTTGGCTGGCGGCACATGCATACATATGTACGGTTGTATGCAAAAGTTTGGGAATGCCTGGTCAAATGACTTATGCACATTGTAATGCCTGATTACTGTTTGGTTGCTGACTGTAACATACTATAAAAAATATGGCCTGTGAAATTGTTATGGCATTTGACATTTTATGTTTAACTTTATTCCAGTTATACTAATTATCACTTAATCTTCAAAAGTTAAGGCTGTTCAGATAAATGTATACATGCATGTTCCATGGCTCAGATAATGGAAAGATGGCTGGATACTGAACACACCGTAGAACAGTACCATGTTTACCTGTTTTAAAATCACTGAAAAGCACACTGAAAAACTTAAGTGTATAAAAAAAAAAGAAAATACAAAACAAAATCCATCAATTTTCTAAAGTTAAATAGTGAAATCTGTCATTAATGATAGTGATTACAATAATTCTGTCACTCTGTGTACTTTGTTCATTGCAGGCTGGGGTTGCCAAGAAACATCATGGTTAAAGATCATTCTATGAATAGTTCAACATCATTTAAAAGCTTGGCACAGTAACATGGATAACGGTTGGTGGTCTTGGGTGCATATCAATTGTTTTACAAGTGGTTAAGCCAAATATTACAACTGAAATTCTGTGTTTAACAAAATAATTTTAGGCCTAAGGCAACCAGGGAACCCCTCAACGACTTGTTCGGTAGCCTAAAACCTCACCAGTGTTGAATCAACACCTATAGTTGACACTGTAGACCCATTGAACTCTATAAGCACTTTTTTACATTGGCAGCCTTCCTGTGCACCTGTGCCTGTTGCCCCAACCAGCACCTGAGGCCACGCTAGCGAGAGAAAGACAAATGCAGGTTTGAATGTTCAGAGAGCTACCAACATTACTCCAGTGAGTAGATGAGTTGCAGCATAGTACATTAACTATCCAAGCCCAGGATACGGCAACCTCCACCAATCTCCTCAAATCCCCACCAGCAGCTAATTATTTACAAAGGGAAACGTCTAGAAGAAGTGGTAATGACCCTGGTCTTGGAGGTCAACTCCAACCCTGGATATGTCATATTCAGGTCAGTGTGCTGGATTTCACCTGGAGCTGAATTCAGTGAGTAGATCTTCAGGAGTAAGTAACCACTGTCTACAAATCTGCTCCAATTGCTCAAGACATGTTTAGCAACTCTTCATTTATGTTCTGGTCACACGTCAACTTTGCAAGCTAAAGCTTAAATCATTACACCTTTGCCTCAAAGTGCATCACACTATGTGGTCTTGGATTTGCTTGCGTGAAGTTTGGTCCCCACAACTTGCTTCAGTGTAAATTGAAAAAAGTATCTGATTTTGAGCAACTCAAGTATGTAAAATAAAAAACAATGCAATTGTTTCTTTTTTGTTTTTCTTTTCTTTCTTTTATTTTAGTCTGTCAGACTCATCTGAATAGCAAACAGTTAAATGTGTGTGTAAAATTCAGTGCATTCATTGTGTGATAATTCATGTTTACCAGAAGTGTATGGACAATTGCATTTTACACATGTGTGAAATTGCCTGGAAGTTTAGATAAAATAAAACAAATCGCATCAAAAGTCGACTAAAAAATGGCCTGTATGATTTGTAATGAGTTCTTTGAAAGCGTAAATGAAAATCTAAGGCATTAAAAGATTTTTCTATTTGAAGTGTATGGGTATTTAGTTTGAATGACACTTCAGTTACATGGAAAGCACAAAAGAAGTTTTGTTATTAAAAAAAATGAAAAAAAGTATATTTGTCAATTTATAAATATCTGCGTGCTGGATGTTCAATTCAGTATTTAGTACTTGAATATTTCATGTCATTCAGTACCAAAGTAAACTGTCTTATCAGCAGGCTTGAGCCAATAAGCCTACTTCTACATTGCAATCAGTAAAGACATCAATTTCCAGCACCTCACGCTCCTTTAAGCCACCACAGCTTTCTGTCTTGATTAAAAAGAAGGAATCACAAAGTATAATTCAGGCATAAATTATCAAAGCATTGGTGTCAGAATTGAAAGTTATACACAGCCTCAGTGCTAACGCTGTGACCTCATTTGAAACAGAGCTTTTGATGTCCAGAAAGAGCACAGTTTTTAGGTAAGAGATGACAGCAAAGCCAACGAGTAATGCAGAATACTCTTGTTGCAGAGAGCAGACAGACTTTCACAACAGAGGAACACAAACACTGTGCAACTCATAGAGATACCTTTTCTTTTTCCCAAACACAACAGAGATTCATGCAAGTGCTTGGCTTTTTACTTAGAAGAGCAGTGTTTACTATAAGATACTCCTCTGGCACGTCTGTCTGTCTTTCTGTCACTGTATTGTTTCCTAATACAATGAACACCAGACTGGCCTAATGCTGATGTTCAGCACGGATTATGAAAGAGAGGCCTTTTACTGTAGCTGTTGTTTAGGCAGCAAGCCTGGCAAGCACGTTGCATTGTTTTGTGTCATGTTTAGACTTGAAAGCTGTGGCCTGATGTGAGCTGCCTGCAGATGGCTTCCCCCTCTTGGTTCAAAGGCCATACACTTGAAAAGCCACCCCAAACTAAAGCCACCTTTGTGTTGTTGTACCTTAATTTGCTCAATTTCTTTTCAAAAAGTTCTACTTCTCTTTATCCATTGTTAAACTTCTATGCCCACAGTGATCCTCCCTGCACGCTTACAATAACCAACACCTACCCTTGTTTCTTTTTTTGTGCATCACTAAAATCATGGAGACGAATAAACTGTTGCATAATACACTGGATACTGTGTGCTTTAATGATTGATTACCAGTCACACAATGTTAAACAGAATACAGCCCATGGGTAAATAAAGTGCAAAGCAATGCACAATGTTAGCAGACAGACACACCAACAGTTTTCAGCAGTCAGTTTGCACCTATACACACATTTAAATTGATTAAATAAGGTTTAATAATGATACTTTAAGAAGCTTAAAAATATGTTTTATATTAAAATATTTTATCTTGATAACTATAACTATTGACATTCATATCTAACCATGGGTCACAATATCTACTGTGCACATAAAACTTTCACTGAACCTACACCCCTTCTGAGTTTTTATATGTAAAGTTGAGAATAGAAATGTAGTTTACCTTGTTATACCCCTCATGTACCTCTCTACCGTAATTGATTAAGAAAATACGTTTAAGACCAAACCTTTATCTCAAAAACACATCAGTCAGTGTGTTCATTTAGTGTATTAAGTGTCTGTGAGGAAGCTTTTAGACATTTCAGATGTTCGGTTTCTATCACAGCCACTGTATTTTTTTAAAAAATGAAGCATTTCAAGTCAAACCATTGACACCAGAGACATAATTTTACACTCTTAACAAAAGTTTCCTTTTATGATTATTGGCTTGGATGTGCCTTTAATTGGTCTTCACACTCATACATTTCATTTAGAAAAATGGACCTGTGCCTTTGCAATACTGTGTGTTTTGTGGAGCACAACACGCTACAACCTATTTTTTTCCCCTCATGCTGCATAAATGCACCCTAAGATGGCAATGCAAACATGAGGACTTAACCATGAAAAGCTTTCGTTCCTGGTGCAGCAAGGCAGCTAAAAGCCTTATTTTTGGCTCATCTGAGACAACAATGAAGGACTTGTCTGTGGTCTGCAGGAAGAACAATGTTATTGGGCAGGTGTGCAAGATAGTGACTTTGCATAGGGAGACCACACACCAAAACGGCAGCTTTACTCTCGGCAGCCTCCTGCGGTTCATTTTCAATGGCCATTAGCATTGTGATTATTGTTGCTGGATTCATTGTGGATCTACATGCAATTGCCGGGCTCCTTTCAGCTGCTTGCTGCTAATGTTGAGGTATTTGCTGACAGGCTTTTCGTGACCACACGAGGAAGAGAAAAGAAACAGAAGGTTAAAAAAAGGGTTCCAAAAGAGACCAAAGACTGAAGAATCGTAGGAATAAAACGATAAGCCGATGGGTAAATAAAGTGCAAAGCCATGTACAGTGTTACCAGATAGCCATACCAACTGTTTTCAACTGTCTATTTGCATGCACAAAAGAAGAGTGAAGGGAGCTGAAGAGAGTGCAACGCAACAATGAGTGGACTAAATTTCAGTTGAGCTTAATGACCAGAGAGAGATTAGGAGATGAACTTACAGTGAAGCGGGGCCCAGTTGTTTGTCGAGACCTCCTTTCTGCCAGCAGGTCTTTGACTGTGTGCTTGACCCTGACCCCCTGATACACTCGTTTGGAAAAATCTAGGAAGAGTAAAGATTTCATAAAACCAAATGCCTTTGCACAACAATTCCTGCAGTCAAAACAGCACTTTAAGGGTCTGCATGTGGATTTCTATTCTTCTCTCTCATAACATACATTTCATTGCACTTACTAAATTAACACCTGTAAGATTAATAATAGAAATACAACTAATCTGAAGCAAATACCCATTGGCTTCTGTAATAAGTGTGATTTAAAGCAGTGTTTAACTTTTTCTTTATTAGTAGAGAAAAAGTGGGGGAACCTTCTGAAATGACTTTAGATGATGATCGACCATATTGTACAATAGAAGATTTGCGGAAAAACACTGGGGTATTCCGTTAAATAGCAAAGTTATCCATTAAATGAATTACAATCATTATTTTAACTAAATTAACTAAATTAATCATTTCATAGAATTACATATTATTAGAAAGGAGGGTGTGAAAAGTCAGAGGCTTAAGTCAAGTGCAATTTTGCTTTAGTTCAGCTCTAACGACCTAAATAACCAGTTAATTTCATACATTTTGCAGTTAATGCAAACTGGGGATAGCTAGGGAATTCCAGCATTTTGTCAAATAGACGTATGAATGCATGGTTGCCTAGTACTTCATGTAGTACCTGAAACATGATGACAAATCTCAGATTAGAAATAACACCTAGATATGAATTAGGTAGATGTGAATCACTAGCATGCTAAGCACAAAAAAGTAGTATTTAGGCTTAATTATTCTTTAGGTAGCAGTTCTTGACCATTTCGATCAGAATCTGACTGTGTTTTCTGCACATTTTAAGCAACCACATTTCATAGAGACACACTGACCAAAGTCATGAAATTTTTGCTGGTTTCATCCAATGCAAGCCACCCCATTTGACTCAGGACCTGGCCATAATTCTGCAGATGACTCATATTGACCACAAAGCATGAGTCACCAAAGTGACATTTAAAGGACACGGATATCAGGCGTCTAATTAACTTTTAACAAAATATGTGCACTACTTTTATATATTCCTATATAGTCTCTGTGAATCATCGTGTGGAGTCTACCTTATAAATCACTACAAATAACATTCCTGGGTAGCGCATGTCCTTTTAAATAGAGTGGCAAATTTGCAATTTAAAGTTTTCTGAGATAGGAAATTGCATGCAAAAGCCATAGTAGCATTATGTAAAAGACCCCAGATTTATGAATGAACTGCAGGGGAATGATGAGGGGCGCTGCGTTCATACACCTCAGAGCACTACGGTAAACATCCCTTTTATTAAGGCAACCATCAAATATGAATTATTCTCTTAAAGAATGCGTAGTTAAATGGTAAAAGCTGTAAATAAAGTCATTAACAGTGTTAAATGTTTAATTCTAGATAAACTTCTTCAGGCAGAATTACTCAGTGGTTGTGATAAGAACCAGGCGTCTTAGAAGTATAATGAATCTAAGCGCTTCTTCATAGAGAATTATTACATGACAGGGGTACTAATATACTCCCTGGTGCCTGAGACATTGTTTTACAATGGTATTGAGAGAAGGTTTCCTTCAATACTGACATTTTAAAATCAATCATAGAGAGATAAATGTGAGGCACTGCAAGGTATTTTTACCACAATTTTAGCATCATCAGCGTTACATATAGGTTTAGGATAGTACATAAAATGGCTATATGCATGGTAGACATTATGACGCCTGTTCTTATCACCACCAATGAAAAACAAATGGTCAGTGATGTGTTAATCTCTCATCAAATCTTCACAAAATTTAACTGCTCAGTAATTAAAAAAGCATAACTACTGTGAGACTACTATATAAACTATGTAGAAACAGAGTGAGAAGCTGAAAGTGGGCCCACATACAGCCCTCTAATGTTTATCTTCAGAAACTTTCAAGCTGCTGTGCAATACACTATAAAATAACACATTCCTGAACACACAGTACTGAGTCTGTATAATAAAATGTATACAGTTCTATATTTGTGTAAATTAAGTCCTTCATTACAACCCAATTATGCTATGTCTTAATATGCTTAATATCCTGACCCATCTTAACTTAACATTTCCCAGTAAAGCTCCTCCAGAGCTAGTTCTGTTGTAGCTGATTGTAAGCCTGATCTTACCAGCCTCCATGTTGCAGGTGTTTCAGGTTGGTTTGAGCTGAGCAAAATTTGAAGGCCGATCCCCTATCCCAAAGAAATGGCAGTGTCTGCTCCAAAACTCCAACTGAATTTGATCATTATACCAAAGAGGAGAGATGCTAGTAAGCCTGAGAGAAACTTTTCCATCAGCGCTGAATGGATAGGTGGCTTTTGAAGTGACCATCACCTATTTGTTTAAATGCAAATAACTGGCAGGACGTTTTCCCAGTATTTGCATCTATGTTGTAGATTAGAGAGGAGAGAGCACGAACGACAAGGCAGCATCACTGCTAAATCCGTCTGAGCTCCCTTTGCCGTTTGATGTTGTTTTTCTAATTGTCATTATGGGGTTTGCAGGTAAGCTCCATTAATGTCTTCTGCAGAATTCATTTACGGAGGCAACACTTACAACTTGGTAAGGCTAACATTTAGACCACTTTTATTCAGGATAGCTTTCTAAATAGGATAGAAAAAAGTTTATTTAGTTTATTTTTAATTTACGCTTTTGTTGTAAAGTTGAATTCTGAATAACCAACAAGGATCATGCTGTTTCTCATATACTCAATATAAAGGGGAATACCTGCTATCTTATTTTGGTAGATGAGATTTTAACCGATTTTTTAAAAAAATGTGTCCATAATGATAAACAAAGTCATTCACAAAGGTTTGGTGTGAAAAGCTCTGTTCTTCAGGCAAATTCAGAATGGTGGTGAACCAGAAATCAAAGGAGTTCAGTATGTGTAAAAATTCCCTCACAGAAAGTTATTACATTGAGTGAAGTCTCACTGTAGTCTGAGACATGCTTTAAAGATTGAAAGGTTTTGCTCTAAAATCCATTCATAGTGGAGGGACATATGCCAGGCAACATATCAATTAATATTTTGTATTTATCATTATTTTGCCATTACATTACATATAACTCAGCAAATGTGTAGGTTCACTGGTCATTTTGGATAGTATATAATAATTATTAATGTTCTCTACTATGAGCATATTTTGGAACACTGCTAGAATTTCTCCTTTGAAAATTTTCAGTCATTCAGAATTATTTGTTGAGGCCAATCTTGTGGTTAAGCTTTCTGGAGGAAACAGCATATGATCATGTTTTGCCATGTCAGTGATAAAAGAAGTAAAAATCTTTATCTACCCAAAATGGGCAAAGTCACCTAAATTGAAGCCAAAGCTGATAGTCTGGGATCATCTGCAAAAGCTTGAACTGTTGTCATAGTTTGGTGTTTGATGGTATGGGTCCCCTTTTTGTTGCATCAGTAAAATCAGTCCATATTGCATGTTTGCATCATGGCATCCAAGATAAATATAGTAAAAATAAATATTTCTATTAGAATTATACAACATGATACTGATAGCTGTTTATCACAAAATAAACCTGGTTTGGTCTTATTTGGTGACACAATGCAACACATTTAAATGACATTATATCTGTATGAATAAATTAAAATCCATATAGCAACACAATGTGTAGACACAAAATGAGTGTGTGTGGTTCAAATATTTGTACTTTGGAAAGGAATCACTTACCTAACTTATTTAAAAGGAAACGAAGTGGACCAAGTTTCAGACATCTCTATGAGCAGTCTCTTCTTCAGTTTTCAGACCCTCAGTTATCTTTTAAATAACGTTTAACTTTTTTAAGCATCTTACGCTACGGTTGAGCGGTGTGAAAGTTTGCATTTTAACCTTGCAAATACTGACCTCTAGTGGAGAATTGTAGGTTCACTCTTTTAACCCCACTGGACAGGCTTCCTGCCACTTATGCCATATTTTATTTGCCTAAGCAACTTGCTGATTCAACTCAACCTTGTGAAACTGCTAGGATAGGGGTTATCAGTGTGATAGTGTCTTGGACTGAATTGTGGAATTGCTGAAAATTCTCATAAAGCAAACTTGGCCTTGGGTTTAAAAAAATAAGTAATTTTTTAAAGCTGGCTTCTAGTTAAACCATGTATCTTAAAGCTTGACATCATGAGAAAAAACATTAGGAACATCAAACAGTTATTTGTTATTTGAGACTTTACAGAGATGCAGCAACAGCATGGGCCCGGTTCTGGGGAATTTGACTCGGTGATAGGCCGGACAGTGAATTACACCACGGCCTCCTCCCACTCACTCTCAGCACTCATTTCGCTTATCAACTGGGAACGGCCTGTACGCATTCCGCTCCTCCATTTAGAGACGAGATATTCCTCCAGCAAAGCACTTCTGCCTCCAACCCTCTGTTCACAACTTGATGTAAAAAATGCATCAGCTCTTAGAATGCAGCTGTCCTGTAGTACAACAGTACTGATAAAGAAGTAAGAGGTGAAAAGTCTTTGACATGATATACTGAAAACTATGCACTTATACTATACTACTGTACTTTACTCTTCCCCTGCATATACAACCGTATGCAGAAGTTTGGCGCCGCTGATCAAATCTTGTTTTGTTCATTCAAAAAAAGAAGTTCAATCAAGGTTAAAGAAGTTAATGAAGGTTAATAAAATAGGAAAGGTTATATAAAATAAAAAGGTAATGTATATTATATTATATTATATTATATTATATTATATTATATTATATTATATTATATTATCTAGTGCACATCAGCAACATGTTGTCAAGAAATTTCCTTTGAGAGCAATAATTGATTGTATGATTGTATCATATCATATTATATTATAGTCTAGTTTATTTATTCTAGGTCATTCATTATTTCATGTGGATTTGCTCCACCATCCCACTGGACCTTGGTTAGGGTAAGCAGCTCAGATAATACATGAATGAATGAATGAATTGATGAATTAATTAATATTGTTCATGTTCATTCCGTGTTGTACACACTTGCACTGAGAATAAACTGCAAACAATACACACTAAAACCAAACATGAGTCATGTTTGCTATAAAACATGCATTTGTTCAGTGTTGTTGAAGTAAAGCTGAGATCACCACACCATCAGAAAAGCATCCCGAGACATAATGTGCCTACCGAGGCATAATATAATGTATCAAGTCATTGATCAATGTTGTCATATTGCCTAGCTCTACCTCCACTTGACCTTTAGGAAAACAAAACTTTAAATCTGTTAAGAATCTAAACCTTTGCTTTGCACTCACATATCACATTTACGAAAGTGACATTGGGGAACTAAGACGGTTTTTCAATGGAAAGTACTATACGGCACTCTTTTTTTAAGACAGTAATTTAAAGGCTGTTGGAACGTCCCCATAAAGTTGTAGAAAACCTTTAAAATATTCTTTACACCTACAAATCTCATTTTTAAACAGACTTTAGAGAAACAGTAATAGTTCTACAGCATCTCTCAAATATCCCATAGTGGCACTTTTATTTATAACTTGTTTTGATCTTTCAGTTTGAAGCTCAGGAGAACATTCAGCTTTCAGCAGACCAGTGATCATAACACCAAGCCAAATCAACATTAGAGTGGCTCTACAGTAAAAAGGTGAATGCTCTATAGCAGCTCGGTCCGTTTTAAAACAACAGTCCACAGGCATTGGTCAGTCGACCAACCTGCTCTGATTACAGGCTTTGTTTTTAAGAGTTACATTTATTTCAATGGAATTTGCCTGAAAATGTTGCTTTGATGGCAGGTGAGCACTGTCATAAAGCCGTGTATCAAAAAGATATGCCCCCTCTGCTCATCCACTCGTGTCTGGAAAGTCCACTCATCACGACTATCATTACGTCAAGAGGTCCCTTGAGGGACGTGGAGGAAGGAAAAGGGAGATTCTTAAAGCTGAGTGAGACGGAGGCCTGGATAATCTCCCCTGAGTCAGTCTGCTGCCGTGTTACATAAGCAGTGGGTGTGAGGAAAGAAAGAAAGTTCGTAGCCAGACTACCCTCTGTATTCCTGCCCTAACTCAACATTTGAGCCTTTACATTGGGCTCTAATCAGCTGGACTGCACTCCAGAGATCCAGTCTAAACCATCACAAGAAAGTGTGAAAGGATGAATTCCAGCTGACTCGATGCAGTTGGAACAGTCAGCTCCTCGTTATGGAGTTTTATAATAACAACAACCTCAAATCCCAAACACTAAAGAGCCACTTCAGAGGAACAGAAGAGTGTAGAAGAGACACAATGGTGCAAAAGGTTTGGGTCAAATGGTATTTTGTGTTGGTTTTCTAAGTGAAAGTAACTACATGTCCACTCCAGCAAACACACTGCTGAACAGTTTAATGAACAATTGCAGTGTATTTGCTAGATTAAAAAATGTTTGTCCAAACTTTTGCATATGAGTGTACTTAAGCAAACTAACAACAAACTAAGGTAGCAATAATGTCCTGATTTCGATTCCTGAGGGTTCTTTCTGTGTGGATTTTGCGTGTTCTACCTATGTCTAAGTTTGCTTGATCTCAGCATGTGCTTCTTAAGCATGGTGCACCTTTACAGCTAAAGAAGCTTTTTGTTATTATTTCGAAATATATTTCAAAATAGCAGTGTATTTACAACACGTTCCATACATTCAACATTTATTTCAGACACTTAGGTTGCTCCTAGACCCTTTATTTCACAATAATAGCACACACAGGGCAAAAATTTGACAAACTCACTTGCAAAGATGTCATCCCATGACAGTGCCACATTTGAAACTCAGTAACAACATGTATTCAGTATGTATTCATAACAATCAGGATGACCCTTTCTAGTGCCAGCGCATGTCTGTGAAGATTATATAACTGTGTACTTCTTTTTATACACCTGTTAGCAAAGGTTGCTTCTGAAAGGAGTGTCTGAAAGGTGTCTGTAGTGTACCTTTTAAATTTGTCTCATGATTGATAGTTTTCATTTTGTCCAACAGCATTGTTCACTTTCCTCAGTTTCCTATATTAAATGTATGGCAGTCGGTAATTTATTCTTCAGGAAAATAAATCACCTCCTTTTACTAAGGGAAACAGAAAGATGGGATAGCTTTAACAGTTTCCAGTGGTATGTTCCATTCTGCTTTAAGGTAAGAAACTTTAATTGTGTGTACGAAAGTTATTGCTTGTAAATAGTTCCCCTTAAACCCTTAAAATCATCCTTTAAACACCTCGAGTGAGCTTCCTGGGCCTAGAAAAACCATTAGTGCTTACAGCATACCACAGACTTGCTTTGTGCTTGGCTTGCCTTTAAATTACAAACACCCAACCATTTATGCCAATGTTTTATACAGATCATCAGCACAAAATCAATGGCGCAACGCTCATGTACAGAGTCACTTTTATAGCACAGCTTTTAATAGAGAATATGCTGAGTGAAACAAAACAATGCTGCATTTCTTTATAACAAATTGAGTAAATGGGGTACTTTGTACATATCCATATGCAGAACTATTGCTAAAAACCATTTGAAGTGTATTCCATCTCAAAACCAGGCAGATGGAAAATCTCACAGGTGCTGAGATTTTTAATGGCATTGGTGCTGGACTGAGATTTCCATGATTGCCCATAATGCAGTGGAAAGTGGCTGCAGAGGAAGAATGGAAAATACTGAAGGTTCGGACTGGAGGTTTAAGTCACAGCTTTTTTGTAATGAAACCCAAAATACATACAAGTGCTCGTGTTACCCACCATGGAAATCCGAACACTTTTAAGTGGCAACATTTGCTGCATTCAAAATGCTCTTCTAATCAGTATTGCCCTGGGATGTCACTTTCTATATAGTACTGAAGTAATAATTGAATCTCCTTTTTTGGTACCATATAAAACCGTTTCAAATTGTCCTTTCTATAACCACATACAAGAAGCTTCCCATTTAAACAGAAAAACAGCAATTTAAACTTGCCAATGGTTGTGTATATGGCTTTACTGAAAATCTCTAGCTGAACCCCTCTTTAGGCAAGTATACCACCACAAATGAGTGCACTATACAGTAACAGGGTGTAGTTCTAGCTCATTCTAAAAAAAATATGGATACCGAAAGGGTACTTTGGAGTGATGCCATAGATAAAACAATCTTGGCTTCATAAAGAACCTTCGAATTAGCGGAATATAGGAGCATAGGGTTATCTAAAGAACCTTTAAAATGGTTCTGTATAGCACTAAAGGTTTCCATTATTATTATTATTATTGTAAACAACTGTGTGTTTCAGTGGATTTAAGTACAAATGTCTGCTACAAATGTAGGAATTAGGTTGAAAATGCTGGAGCATTTCTAAAATCATGCACTAAAATGTTTCTGTTTGTCTGCCTTTGCTTTTGTTAACAAGTGGGCAGTGTAACTCATTATTATTTATACTGAATTTTTTATTACAGCTGTAACAGAATAAGAGTGCACTGGATCATTATCTTTATCTATGGTCCATTTACAAAACTGAATAGTTTATCAGGAAACAACCACATAAAGAATACAGTTTGTGGAAAACATTGCTCATTCTTCACAAGAGGGAACTACAGAATATATAGAAGGACCCAGCTGAACTGTGATGTGTAAAACAGAACTTTATAAATGTCAGGCCTGAACTTTAAAGTACAGCATAATTCGGGAGGCTCCCATTACAGTTGCTGAATAAGAGCAGCCCTGCTGGTTTTACAAGGCATGTTTTTCATTACTGCACTGTTCACATGGCACCAGGAAAACAAGCATCTTTAGCGTGACGTCAAGGGAGGATGGACACAACAATCAAGACAAATAGATCTCTGTTGCAGGACAGCTGAGCAGTGGTTGAAAAACTTGAGTCAACACTAGGAAACTGGGATGCAGTGATGGTGATGTATTTTATCCAGAGTCCAGTAACCAGTGTGCAGTGCCATAAATAAAAAAAATAACTCCCAGTAAAGATGACCAAAAACCCAGCAGAAACAAACCAATTCATAGTAACTTCTAATCTATACTGGACTAGACCAATTACAAGCAACTTGTAATTATATTCAACTTAATAATTACTACAATGATTTTTTTTTTTAGATTTACTTATATTGTTTACTGAATTTACTATTAAAACTAACACATTCATATTTTATGATAATCACATAATAACATGGAATACAACAGTGACAGAAAGTTACAGATTTCAGAGTTCCAAGAAAGGCATTAAGTGAAGTGGCCTAGTGGTTGGGGGTTGCCCCTGTAATTGGAAGGTCTAGAGTTTGAATTTCAGGACCGCTAGTGGCAACACTGAGTTACCCTTGAGCAAGGTACCGTCCCCCACACTGCTCCCAGGGTGACCCTCATTGGTGGCAGCCCCCTGCTTCATTTGGTGAATGGGTTAAATGCAGAGAAAAAATTTCACATTGTTCACGCTGTGTGGCAAGCCAGAAAACACAGGGAAGAAAAATTATATATACAAAACATCATTTTACAGCTACAATTTGCATGTTTGACAATGATCCTAACTGTCTGAAATTATCTCACATTATCATGACAGTCTGAAATTATCTACCCATCCTTTTGGACACCCTGAATGAAATAAAATGATCAAAACAGTTTGTGGTGTTTCATGTTACTGGGGTGTCTTCTCTGCATCTGCAGGGGTTAAGAGTATGTGGTGTTGTGCTGAGCTGAAATTAAAGCAAGTATAAAACCTTGAAAATTGTGCATGTTTGTTACTGTCTCTGATTAATCATGTGATCGTAGCACTGAACAGACGTGAGCTCCGTCACAGTATCTTTACCGGAACCCATCAGCACCAAGTGAGCGTTTGATAAACATGTAGGCAGAATTACAAAAGCAATTTGTCTGTTGTCTTGGTTATAATAATATTAATAATAAGTTACATTTATATAGCGCCTTTCACAAACCCAAGGTCGCTTTACATAGCAATGAGAGAAAAAAAAAACAACACACACACAAATCCATTTTACATAGTCATGGTGGAAGGGAAATATTCATTGAAAAGAAACGTCTTGAGATCGTGTTTGAAAGATGATAGGGAGCAGCAGTCATGAAGAGTTTGTGGAAGTGAGTTCCAAAGTTTGGGAGCCATGGCACTGAACGACCTACCACCAAGAGTGGAGAGTCTAGTGCGAAGAACAAGAAGAATATTAGTGCCAGAAGATCTGAGAGCGCGAGAAGGAGAGTAAGTCAGGAGTTGAGTAAGGTAGGGAGAAGCAAAGCCGTGGAGAGCTTTAAAAGTGAGTAGTAAAACTTTAAACTTAATCCGAGCCTGAATTGGTAGCCAATGTAACTGAAAGAGTATAGGGGTGATGTGGGCAGAGCGTTTAGTGTGTGTAAGAACTCTGGCAGCAGAGTTTTGTATGTACTGTAACCTTTGTAAGGATTTGCTAGGAAGGCCGATGAACAAGGAGTTGCAATAGTCAATGCGAGACATGATGAAGGCGTGGACTAGACTAAGAGCATCACTGCTAGACGAGAATGGGCGTAAGCGTGCGATGTTGCAGAGGTGATAAAAAGCTGTTTTTGAGATGGATTTGATGTGTGACTCAAAATTAACTGGATCACTACTTTATCACTACAGTCTCTCTACTGTCTCACTACAGTCTCTCTACTGTATCACTACAGCCTCTCAATTGTATCATTACAGTCTCTCTACAGTCTCACTACAGCCTCTCTACTGTATCACTACTGTCTCACTACAGTCTCTCTATTGTATCACCGCTGTTCACTACAGTCTCTCTACTGTCTCACTACAGCCTCTCTACTGTCTCACTACAGCCTCTCTACTGTCTCACTACAGCCTCTCTACTGTATCACTACTGTCTCACTACAGTCTCTCTACTGTATCACTGCTGTTTACTAAAGTCTCTCTACTGTCTCACTACAGCCTCTCTACTGGATCACTAAAGCCTCTCTATTGTATCACTACAGCCTCTCTACTGTCTCACTACAGCCTCTCTACTGTATCACTACAGCCTCTCTACTGTATCACTACAGTCACTCTATCACTACAGCCTCTCTACTGTATCACTACAGTCTCTCTACTGTCTCACTACAGCTTCTCTACTGTCTCTCTACTGTCTCACTACAACCTCTGTACTGTATCACTACAGCCTCTCTACTGTCTCACTACTGTATCACTACAGCCTCTCTACTGTCTCACTACTGTATTATTACAGTCTCGCTACAGTCTCTCCACTGTATAACTACAGCCACTCTACTGGATCCCTATAGCCCCTCTACTGGATCACTACAGCCTCTCTACTGTATAACTACAGCCTCTCTACTGGATCCCTACAGCCTCTCTTCTGGATCACTACAGCTTCTCTACTTGATCACTACTGTATCACTACAGTCTCTCTACAGTCTCACTACAGCCTCTCTACTGTCTCACTACTGTATCACTACAGCCTCACTACTGTCTCACTACAGCCTCTCTACTGTATCAC
>JBBPCY010098471.1:0-21013 GCA_037974405.1 Brachyalestes nurse | reverse complement strand
TTTTTAGTTGGCACATACTTTAAACACTTCAAGCTGTAAGCTAATGATGGTTATATAAGAGACGCAGCATGTTGGTGTTATAAGCTGTACGTTTTACGTCCAATGTATGCATGATCTGATTAGTCGACTAATCGCAAAAATAATCGGTGACTAGTTGACTATCAAAATAATCGTTTGTGGCAGCCCTACTCCTGAATAGGAGTGGTTTTCGTTTTAACTACAAATTGCAGAAATAGTAGCCTGCTCTCCATTAGGACACCATATTGTCACTGATTAAAAGTGGTTTTAGTTTCCTACTCTCCGCAGCAATGATGCTAAACAGACCTTCATGCCATTCTGATTAATTTAATTATTTCCAGTCTTTTTTCAACCTGTCTCTTGAACACCAGTGCCTGTTCAGTGGCACCAAAATGAAGATTATCTCTCAATCCTTCCTTTGGTTTTCCAGTGCAGGTAGGAAAAATGTGTGGCAACTGTGGAAAAAAGGTAGGCCTAAAGGAAACAAGTGCGGTGAACTGTCTATTAGTGTTAAATTTGTTCACAGATGTGTTGTGGTGGTCGTTTGCTAAAGATGTAGGACTGTCAGAATTACTCAATTCAGATCGACGGCCCAATTAAAAATCATTTAAGATTTAAGACGTCCTCAATGAACTGGCTTAGTTATAACTGTGTGATTTGAATGATGAACCAAGTCATAAAGCCGGACGTTCTTCACAAGGGGGAGCTATTAGGGTTGTTTCTAGTTAAAATTTTTATGTACATTAAGTTAAATGTTATAAATTGGATGCACGATTATTCGATTAATCGTCAAAATAATAGAAGAATATAATAATTTATAATAATAATTTAGAATATAATCGATGGTGATGATCCTTTAATAAGAAATTGAATTTCTTAATGAAGGGTGGCAGCATGTGGCATCAACATAAAATTGCTAGCGATGTAACAGTGCATTAAAATATTGTAATATCGTGCCAAAATTTGTTCTATGAATTATGTTTGATAGAATTGCATTGGGTGTTGGGTTCGAGCAGCCAATCAGCAACCCAGTAATTACATACATCACCCCTTATCTTCAAGCTCTAGTCTCATTAATAAATTGTGCCTCATGATTTCACTCTAAATACTGTAAGAATATTGAACTGTTTTCAGACTTACTTTGTTGAATATTGTGAGTGTTTCAGACCGTGAGACCTAAATCGTCTATTAAACTGAATCGTGAGTACTCTTGCTCTCAGTAGAGAGAACTTTTCTCTCACCGCTTCAAGGCAGCGTAGTACAGATGCAGCAGGGCTGTGCAGTCTTTTCCCCCATTAAAGCCGACACATATCTCGTTAGCTGAATACTGATCCAGTGCCGTCTCTATCGTCCTCAGAGCCGCAGCCACTTTCTCCCCCAGCGGCGATCCTACGGGACATCGTGAGAGGGAACGTTAGTAACGGCTTAATTGCAGTCAATCTGTGGCAGTTCTGACAAAGCTGTATTCTGAGTTTTGACAAAGTAAAAAAAAAAAAAAAAGTGGAAAAAAAGTGCTCTAGTTCACAAAAGAATGTGACAAATACCACAGAAATCAATGCAAACTATCATTATTATATCAGTATTATATCCATATAATCGTTAGCAGAATCCTTCAATACCCCACAGTCATACAATTATTATTCAATCTGTTGAATTCAGCTTCGCACAGGTATTTCGTTGCAGTACTCTACTTCTATATTTCTAAAGGAACATTATAAATGATACATTCTTAAGATTAGCTCAATCACCCGGTGCTAAAAAGGCATTGGTCAGTAGGAGTGCAACCAACGCTGATCTAAAGCACAGCATGAAGCAACATCTTATCAGAAAAGCCAAAAGGTGTATGGTCTTCTCTGAGGGTCAATCCGTGTAAAATAAGTTGGAAAACGATTAAGTGAAAATGAATTAAGACTATGTTTTATATGTAGACATTACAAGAAAGATTAACGACATAGTCCCACAAATACTCAATGAAAACGATATTTAGCTAAAACAGATAAAAATTACTGCAATGGCATTCTTTTTAAGGCCTCACCAGCTTTTTGTTTTCTTTATATTGCACAAACTAATTTCAGTATGTACTGTGCGGAATTACATGACGTTCTGAAAGTATTAAGCACATTTAGTTGGTCAGGCCTATGATGGTCGTGCAGTAGCTTTCGGAAATCTGCCAAGTTTTTTCCGATTGCGACCTCTTACCGCTGCTGGAGAGGGAGTAAACCTCCTCTGTGGCAATGGACACTGGGTCAATGATTAGTCTGACCACGCTCCCTTTGGGCAGCTCCTCCTCCAGCTGAGCCCGAGCCTTGTCCACCTCCTCTGCGCTGTCCGAGTCCAGCACCAGTCTGACCCGGTGGTAGTTACTGAGCCAGTCTGGGTACGACCCCAGTGCCACGCGTTTCCCCCAGTCTGCCTGCAGCCGGCTCAGCACGGGTGCGATCTCCGTCTCGTCGGCATCCACGAACACCTCCCGTGAGTGAAAAGTGGTCCCAGAGGTGGCGAACAAGTGCGAAAGCCCGTCGAATGAACGCTCCAGCAGGGACGGGATGCCAGGGAAGATGTAGACGTTGCGGACGCTGACCAGCGGGAAGCGGAGCGGCTGGCCGGTCCGAGAGTCGGTGCCGTAGTTCAGCGTGGCTGACTCGGGCACCATGGCCAGCTTCATGGTGGAGCTGTTCGGATCAACTGTGCCGAAGAACTTCTGTAGCAGATCGTTCAACTCCGGGTGGACCCGCAGGCCCTCGCCAAATGCCATGGCAACGCTCTCGAAGGTCACGTCATCATGCGTGGGGCCAACGCCTCCAGACGTGATGAGGTGAGTGACGGAGGGGGAGAGCCGGGACACCTCCTCTGCGATGACTTCCCGGACATCCGGCACAACACTGATCCGCTGCACAGTGACCCCCAGCTTCCGCAGGCCTCGGCACAAGTAGGCGCTGTTGGTGTCCACGGTGTGACCCTGACAAAAACACGGTAGCATTTAAAAGTCAGGTATAAAACATGTATAAAATGACTGTATATCTGTTATAGTATGTACGTCTGAAGTAGGTAACATCTGGGGGGCATTCTGTTTGAAATGTAATGAAATAAATAGGGTTATCATGATTACACAATTAATTAGCATGTACAATTACTCCATTTAGTGATTGCTTTGCCATTCAAACGATGATCCAGAGATCACCTCCATAAGGGGGCACTATTAATGCTCAAATGACTTTTGAGTGGATCATTAAGGGAGAGGAAACCCACACCAGGAGTCTGTCTGTATACTTAACATTTGCAGTTATGAACTGCATGTACATAATTACCTAATTGCTAGACTACCACTAATAGTAATTGGTAGTGACATTCCTCCAATTTTTAAAAATATAATTACATTTTATTACTTATTATTTGACATATTCTTTTCCCCAAAAGCTTGTTTTATTCAAATATTGAATAAAAAATCTTGAAATATTTTCAGTATTTTAATATTTATGATATTTATAAAATGCTATTTTTTTTTAAAAAAACTTGTTGGAAGCTAGTTTTAAACACCATATAATGACGAATTCATCATAATCCTTTATTAGAAATGTTGTTTTTTTGGGTCCTGAGTAACTTAAGTGTGTAAGCATTCGCCCTAAAATTCAATGCTCAATGGTGTCACAGCCATCTGTGGCCAGGTGTCCAAGACAGCACAGTTGGGTTCTCTCTCTTTAGGGGGTAGAATGTCCCTCCCTCTTCCCCATCAGTCACTGCCATGCTAGCCAGTGTGGGCCTCCGGATGCTCACTTTTATCCTCCCAGTGTTGGTGGTACTGCTTGACAGGAGTTCTATATAGTGGTTGGAATTGGAAATTACTAAACTGAGGCCAAAATCCCCCAAAAATAGGAAATTGTGTGTTCTTTGTTGTGTTATTTATTACAATATATGTCTAAAGTTATACCTTTTGAAATTAGTAACATGATGTGATTCTTTACTTTTTAAACAGTAGCTAAGTCATTAAGCTAATCATTTTACCAGGGGTACCCCAACTTTTGCTTGGGTCAGTAAAGTGTCCGTTTGTCATACATGAACACACCACGGCACAGCACACAGTGTGAACAGAGTGAAATTCTTTCTCTGTATTTAGTGAAGCAGTGGGCAGCCAGGAACACAGTGCCCGGGGAGCAGAGTGTGGGGACGGTACCTTACTTAACGGTATCTCAGTGGTGCCACAGGGATTCCAACCCATAACCTTAACTCCCTAACCACCAGGCCACCAGCCGCCACAGTCTCCACTGAATGTTCTCCATTACTCTCACCATACTGCACATGATATTAATCTTGAATCTCTAATGATACACCCTGTCTGCTGCCTCCTCACCTTGAGGATCTCGTCTCCGATGATGAGGATAGCAGCCGTGACCGCGCTCCCATTCTCTGCTGAACAGGGGCCGCCGTTTTGAGCCATATTGGCGATATGAGCTCCCACGCGGCGAATCCTCCCCACTGCTCTGTTCAGCCGAGGCAACGCCTGGAGCATTCAGTCCAAAGAGGGAGGGCACAGGAGGGTCGGGCGGACAGAGAGAGACTCTGGGGAGGCAGGTAAAGTGGTTAGTTACTATAATATTACACATTAAAAACATAACATCACAGCAGCAGTCATCGGTTTCAGTCCTGGCGGTCTGGACTGAAGCCGCACCACAGTACAACAATTTCTATGCACATCAACTAAACTAAACATGATGATCTGAGCTTCGTGTGTTTGAAAATCAGCCCAGCCGGACTCTGGACTTCCAGAGCTGATGACCCCTGTACTACACCCAGGATGCAACTTGATACTCTCTGCTTTGAAATGATGGTTTCTGCATAATTCCACAGTCCTTCGGGGTGGTTTGATATGAGATACACAGCATTAGAGAAACTCACCCAGTCAGAAATAAGAATCCAAGATTTCGCTGTGCTGGTGAATGGAACCAGATGTCCAAAACTCACGTTCAATGTTTCTGAAAGCTGCATCACAGAAAGTTACTACATGAAATTGTTATGAGTACACTGACTAATACTTAAGACATAATTTAACAATGGTTTAAAGTAGGGCCAAATAAAACTCAAAGAAACGCCTATTTCACCATCAGAAGACACGTGTTGGTCCCTGGTAGGTCTGGGCAGTAAATAAAGTGGCTGCATTTGTATTTTGTAGAGGGACGTCTGGTTCCTTTCACCACCACTTTATAGAAATGTGTTGGTAAGGTTCTTTACGAGCAAATACACTATTTTATTGAACAGCTTACCTCCTTAGCAGGTTCTGGACGTATTTAGCCCAAGAGGTTAATGTAAAAAGGGCATTGCCTCTTTTAAAAATGAGCTATTTGTAGGTAAAATTGTAAATATAGTGCAGTAATAAGGACAGAGAGAGCTACTTCTGTGACACCTCATATATGGACCAAGGGCACGCGCGAAGATTTCTCTTACGACGTAACGGAGGACATTTGTAAGTTAAAATAACGTTAAAATCTCAAATAAGTCTTAAAATTATACCAATGCGCCCAAAAGTTGCTCTCCTTCATCCGAGTCCCTTACAAAAACACACAACCGGGTGAAGAGTGAGTGAGGAAACTTTACTGTCACCCAGACCGCCGCTCTAAGCCAATCAGATTCAAACACGGCCGGACGGGGCGTTACGTAGACACGCAATAGACCAATGAGATCAAAGAAGGGCGGGACAACGCGAGCGCAGACAGTACCTGTCCCAAATACAGCCCTTTCCCTCTCCACGTGCTTACTGGGCTGTGTTCCAATCGACACACTTTCACACTTCACATCATATCGCTCCGAAGATTTTGTATTTCTTTGCAGAAATATTTCGGAAATGTAAAGGTTAAATCCATATCTGTACTGTGCAGTTTACACTGAACTCCTGCAGTGCTGGAATGTAAAATACTGATATTATATTAACCCTGCGTAGGCTCCGGGGGAGGGAAATTCTGGACTGCAGCTGCGTCAAAGGGCACCAGCCAATCAGCAGCAAGGAGAAATAAATAGCGTTCTCGGATTGGCTACTTTCAAACCTCCCGCCTTTGAGTACAGTGGTATTTCACCATCCCAAGACGCGCTTTCTTTGCATTCTCAGCAGTTCCAAAACATTTATAGAGTGAAGGAGCGCTTGTCCTCTTTGTGCTGCAGACAACTGCAAGTGATGCTGGCCTCAGCCATGATCATCCCACACAGGAGCAGGACTGAGGGTGAAAGATGAAACAAGGGGTCAGCTTAGTACAACATAGTGAAATGCCTTTTCCGGTAGTATCCCCCCACTGTGCTACACAGAACTGACATGACAATGTCTTATAAATCAATACAGTCAAACTAAACAGAAAAATACAGTTTAGATAAAGCACAGCTCCATTAGACCAGTGGAAAAGTGCCTTGGTTCGATCTCACAATCTCCTCAAATTATTGAATTCAGGTGTACCAATCACTTCCACCTCCATACTTCCATGGCCAAAGGTGCATAAAATCATGCAGAGTGCATCTACAAACCTTTGTGAAAGAATGGGTTGCTCTCAGGAGCTTGGTGAATTCAAGGGTGGTGCTGTGAAAGATGACACCTGTCCATCAAGTCCAGTCGTGAAATTTCTGTGCCGCTAAATCTTCCATGGTCATCTGTTAGTGGTATTATAACAAAGTTGAAGCAGCTGGGAACAACAGCAACTCAGCCACAAAGTGGTGGGCCATGTAAAATCACGGAGCGGTGACAGCACATGCTGAGGTCGCCAGGAGAACCATATTAGCCTGCCTGCATTGTGCCAAGTGTAAAGTTTGGTAGAGGGCGGATTATGGTGTGGGATCCCTTGTTTTCAGAGGTTGAGCTTGGCCTCTTTGTTCCAGTGAAAGGAACTCTGAATACTGCAGCATACTAAGCCATTCTGGACCATTTCATGCTCCCAACTTTGTGGAAAGTTTGGAAATTAACATGTTCCTGTTCCAACATGAATGCGTCCAACTGCACAAAGCAAGGTCCATTAGAACATGGATGAGTGAGTCCGGTGTGGAGGAACTTGACTGGCCCACACAGAGCCCTGACCTCAACCCAACAGAACATCTTAGGGACATATTAGAGCGGAGACTGTGAGCCAGGCCTTCTTATCCTGACCTCACAAATGCTCTCCTGGAAGAAAGGCCAAAAATTCTCATAAACACATTTCTAAACCTTGTGGACAGCTTTCCCAGTAGAGTTGATGCAGTTATAGCTGCAAAGCAGTGCTGGACTGGCCATCGGGCATCCCGGGCCCGGTGGGCTGATGGTAAATTTGGGTAGAAGAATGACAGCGAGAGGGGACCTGGTAGGCCCAACCCCCCCACACCCCCCGGGAAGGCCGGTTTCAAAATGCCCGGTAAGATTTTTTTGTCCTAGTCCAGCCCTGCTGCAAAGGATTGGCCAACTTCATATTAAAGCCTGTGTATTAAAAGTGGGGTGTGTGTGTCTGTGTGCCTGTGTGTCTGCGTGTCTGTGTGAGTGTGTGTAAAGGCAGACCTCCCAATACTTTTGGCAATATAGTGTATATTAACAAATGAGCCCCCTTGTGGCGAATTTCTGCAACTGCGGCCAGAGGTGTTTCCGTGCACTTTGTCCATCCACCATTGGCCACTGGATCAATCATTTATTCGTATGCTGCAGGGTTTCACGCTAATGTGAGATGGTTCATATGATCCGTAGTGTGGGCCTACCACAACTAAATGTAAATATTACTCATATCACAGAGATGTGGCCTGCATGCATGCAAATAGCCCTGTGAGTCATCAGCCCTATGAAATCCACCCTGTCGTGCTGATAAAGCAAGACCTTATCCAGCCTGTCACTTAAATAAACAGTTATTTACATTTTATGTTTGTATAACAAGCTATTATCTATGAGCTGAAATATCTAAAACTCAGTTCCTAATACATGGAGTAGAAGGAGATCTCTTATAATGAAACTGAGTTGTTCAGTGGTGTGGATTGGAAGATGTCTCTCAGATGAATCTTTATTATTAAAAGGTTATTACATTGTGGGACATTATTTTACGATTGTTTTGAGACTTTTTGAGTCTTTTCTGTAAATCTCTTAAGGCTGGAAGGATACATGCAGGGTGTGGTGAGGCCAAATAGTTCCTAATAAAAACTATTTCATTAACAACATTATATAGAAACATGTAGAAGACACTTGTAGCTGATGGGTTTGTAGGCTACAGTAAACTCATGGCGAATTTAATGGAAGTGTTTTGATATATAGGAGGCCTGGTACCACAAAAAACACTCCCAAGCACTGGATTGTGGAGGTTTTGGGGGGGAAATGGTTGTTCCCAGTACTACTTTTCTAAGTTAGTCTTATTTCGTGGGTGAAATGCAAATAATAAATCATAGTAAATACATCTGGATTACATTTGTTTCAAGTAAACCACAGAAACAGAAAATGACCGTATTTACATCTCAACCACTGAATTGTGGAGGTTATTTTGGCGGAAATGGTAGGAAAGACATTTATCTAGTGTTCCCACAATAACATTTTCAAAGTAATCTTATTTGTGAGGTGAAATGCTAATAATAAATAATACTAATAAATAAGTAAATGAGGGACGGGGGATGATGGGGAAAACATTTAACCAGTGTTCCCACAACAACGTTTCCAAGTTCGTGTTGTTTTTACTGTTAAACGCTGCCGGTTGTGGAGCCCGAGCCCGGGAGCGGGTGCGGGGCCGGGAGCCGGGTGACGAGGGCGGAAGGCCGGGGAGAGGAGGAGCAGAGACGCAGTGGAGGGGAGGAGAGGAAGGGTGAGTAGGAGAGAGAAAAAAAAGAAGAGAGAGAAGAAAGAAACAGGAAAGTTTCGTGACCGTTTTCTTTACGAAGGGGCGAGTTAGGGAGCAGTCTCTGAAGAGTTGTGGAAGAGTTGAGGTTTTGTTGTTTTGTTTTGAAAGGGAGAAAGAGAAAGAGACAGTGCGAGAGAAAGAGAGATAGAAGGACACAGGAGCCAGAGGAGACGAGAGGAAGAGGTGAGTTTGTGGCCAAAGTTGAGTTAACTTCTTTTTCTCGCCTCCGAGGAGTCGGAGCGGCAGCTCCACGGCTCCCCGGGGGTCCAGGTTCGGCTCAGGGCTCGGCTCCGGGTTCACTCGGAACTTTGTGGAATCGAAACTTTCCGTTCCACCTTAAACGGCGCCCCCAGAGCAGCTTTTTAAGGTGGAACGGGCAGATCGGACCGACAAGCGAGTCCAGCCGCGTGTTTAGGCTGCAGCCAGGTTGCTCACCCTCTGGCTCTTTTTGGGGCAACTGAAGGCCTAGTGGTTAGGGAGTTCTCCTGTGGTAAGAAGGTTGTGGGTTTGAATCTCAGTACTGCATGTTGCACCACTGATGTTCTCTGGAATAAGGTACAGTCCCCACACACTACTCCCCGGGCGCTGTGTTCCTGGCGGCCCACTGCTTCACTTGGTGATTGGGTTAAATACAGAGGAAGAATTTCATATTGTTCAGCGTGACTACAAGGGGTAACTTTACTTTACTTTACTTTAAAACATCGCACCAGCACGTTAAAACCCCTCTAGCATTCAGGACTGGCTCCGAGTGGGGGGTCCTGGTGTTACACATTGCACTGGGTGTAGAAACACTTCTCTGAATGTCTAGGACTTCTTAACTTCAGGCTTTCTAGGAAATCTTAAGCCTGGTCAGATACTGGGCGAGTCTGTGGCTTTTCCTGTGGCCGGAAACAAAAAGATCTTGTAATGTCTTTTTCTGGTTATTGTTAGTCATTTCACACGCAGACAACTTCTTCCTAGATTACAGTCCTATCATAGCCCCGTCAAGAACAAGGGCCTGCCAGGACCAGCTGCTGTGCTGAGCATTTGTTCTCCACAGGCTCCTCAACCTGTCAAGAGGAAAGAAATCCCTCAGTACACAAATTAAAGGGCCTGTGCCATGGAGATAAATCCCCGCTCTTGTGACATCATATGGGAATGTCTCATATGGTCCACAACTGCCAAAAAAAAAAAATCATGCTTGTGATGTCATAAAATCTGCTGCATTTTCACTTTATGAGCTAGAGCTATTTGGACAGGATTAGTCGTGCATGATATGGGGGAAATGTCGTTTTGTAATGATAATAGCCGATTCACACAATTTATACCGAATCAGTGACAGTCCCCACAGGACCGGAGCTATTTCTGTGGATCATTTAATCTCTTATTAATGAAAAACAACATAATCTGGACTGACAGGAGAGCTCATAGAGCTGCTCAGTATAACCATATTTATCATTAACGTGATAAAGAACGTCAAGAACAGTAACCATCTGCATGTCTCTTTACGAACAGGGCATAATCAGTCCTGATTCATTTGAGTTTGTGCAGAGTGTGAAACACAGAATAAAAACTGTTTTCCTAGTTTTTGAGGATGTTGCACTGCCGGTACCTTTTTCGTGTTGACACCTGATGGTTATGTCCTAAACATACTGTTTTTAATACTCTTAGGAGTAGACAAATATGTTTGCTTTGTGCAGATTTATGTTTATTAATGACAGTCAATACAGTCAACAACATATTTTCAAAAAATAATCTTACGCATATATATACATATACATTAATGCTGGGCGACGATTACAATTTTAATCACGATTAGTCACATGGTTTTCTGCATGGTTACCCTCAGAGTCCAGAGCATGGGGGGCGGAACCATTATAGCAGCTGCGAAGAGGGACCAACTCCATACGAAAGTCTATGTATCTGAATGCAGTGTTATTAAAGTCATATTTATTGTAATGATCAGGCGTCTTATATGGACAAAAGTAATGGGAGCGTTGTACGTGACGTTTTCGCGGGGGTCAGGCGTCTCATTACTTCTGTCCATATGAAGTAGCTAACCGCTCCGATTACCTTCGAAGAAAGCGCCGAACTTTCAAAATAAAAGGATTTTCAAAAACCTGCGCTCACTAAGATAAAATAATTGTCAGCATTAAGTAAATAATGCGGTAACGTGATAATAATGGCGGGGGCAGGCATATGGGTAGGTGAGCGATATGACAAGTTTTATATTAAATTTGTGTAAATTTAGTGATTAGCTGTGCTGTTTATCTCCACCTCTGTACGAGTGACTTCACTCCTCTCCCTCAGTCCAACCCTCGGAGTTGAACTGAGGCGGGACACTCGCTGCTGTGAGTGACAGGAATGTCAGGGGCCCAAGCTGAGAGACCGGCCTAGTGAACCGTTATCTAAATAGTCTGATATCTCTGTCCAGGTAGAAGTGTCTTCATAACTGAGCCTGTTGAAACATGACTATGAGTAATTATTCTCTGGAGCTTAGACTAATGTGAGATCCGATATTCACTCTGTGTTTCTGATGTTGGCCGTAACCTCATGATAAGGTATAGCTGGTCTTGGGACTGTCTGAAAACACAGGTAATGGACTAGGAAGTGTGTAGTCCTTGCCTCTCAAGGAAGTGTCTTGCCCATGTGAAATGACAGATGTAGAACACAGAGAATAGATGGAGCGTTCAGCCAGAACTGAACCTGTAAATTTCCGTGTTTACTACAAGGAAGTGGCGTACAGATGGCTGACAGGGTCATAAAAACGAGTAGTAAACACACACCAGTTCCACGTTAGTGGAGGTTTTGCAACGCATTGTTAGTCTAAACAACACTTCTCACGCAGCAGAGCAGGTTGAGAAACACGGTGTTTTTGGTGTGAAACATCTGTGACTGTTTCTGGAACGTAATGTACATTAGAGATTGTAACAGCAAGCATGACTGTCATTAAGCCCTGGAAACCCCAGGCTTATTACATCCTAAAATAAGCCAAATGTAAGGTTGTTTCATGGTTCAAGCAAACCTGACACACAGACTACATGTTTTTTGTGTACTGGAAGCCAAAAAAAGCCTACCATTATTGAATAACATCTTTACAGAGCATTTGTTATTTATAGTGCTTTCTAATTAAGGCATTAATAGACTGTGTTTATCAATAAGCATGTTTATACTGTTATTTATTTGTTCATTTATTTTGAAATAAATATACATATATGAGATTTACATAACTAGCATTGCAGTTATAGTTCTGTGTTATATGTGTAATACTAATAATTGTTGTTGTCTTTGTTGTTATTATAGATTCCAAGGATGATGTAACATTATTTCATTACCTGTAACTATTACATGTTCTCTTGGGTCAATAAAACAACTTTTGTCCCAAATATTGTGCTTGAAAATGTAAACATTGACATATTAATGTAAGGCGCTCCACTTTTTGTGTTAAACAAAACGTATCAAGTCAATTAAAGAACCCAGTGAATGGTCAGAGGGCTTGTTTGCGTATCACATTCTCTTTGCAATAGGCTCATATTGTGGTAGCGGTTAACGAAAATTGCATTGCATTGTATTGAATTGTTTATCAGGATGATAAAGGAAGATTCTTCAGTTGTCACATGCATAGTTATACAAGTACAACATGGAGTGAAATGTATCCAGAATTACAAAACTATTGGATTGTGGCCCGAATCCCGTTATAGTAAAATGTTGTCAGCTCTGTGGCGATTCTCAGCGGTGCTGTTCAGCCTGTCTCAGGGCTTCCCACTGCTGTGGGTGTAAAGTAAGTAAAGGTAGAGTTTCTGATCACAGATAGGAGCGAGCTTTTAAAAAATGAAGAAAAAATCTCACAAATTCCACTTTCCACTGTCGATGAGAGACCCCAGCCTGCATGTGATTAAAGTCAGGTTACAATCCAGGATCTAGTCACATGGGACGACCAGCTGTAAACTGGGCCTAACTCTCCAGAGGCAGGTTAACTCCAGTTTTACAGACCTGTCAGGATGAACTGATGACTGTCTTGATGTTGATGAAGTATCATGTTTGCGCTGGTTTTTGTGAGCGTGTGTGTGTGTGTGTGTTTGTGTGTGTGTCTTTTCCTGGTTCCTCCATGTGGATACGTTATCAGTTCGCTTGCACACAACTCGAACAGACAAGCGGAGCGCTGGGTCCCTCCCAGCCGGAGCAGAGACTGGAAAGGGCTGACAGTCGGAATTATTTTTGCCACTAAGTTGACCGTCTGAGACAGAGTGATACCACAGCGACACTCTCTCTCTCTCTCTCTCTCTCTCTCTCTCTCGCTCTCGCTCTCTTAATCTCACACAAGAAAGCCGTTTCCCCTAGTCTTTGAGGCGTATCGATCTATGACTGGCCTTAGAGGCACCTCTGTATTAGAACTGTCACAGTAAAGTAAAGAGAAGGATCTGCCTCACATCACTCACACTGACCTTAAATGTGAGCTCCTCACCTCATTCTTCCACTTCATGGGAAATGTCAGTTTGGCTTCTCTGGAAGTTTGAGTGAAGGAGGTCCATGAATAGGATTTGTGTTGAGTTGAGCTGAACATAATCAAGGGCTGACTATAAATAGCATCAGTAAGTAAACAATTAGATTATTATTTTCCATGATAATCGAGTAATGAGTGAAATGACAAAAATAACCCTTTATTAAACAATAACGAACCAGGCACAGCCTTTTTATAAAGGTTATAAAATGCTTTACTGAAAAACAGAAAGCCTTTGAAAAGACAGAAGGCCTTCTTAAAACACATTATGGCAAGTAAGGCTGTGTTGAGCAGTAGAAGTTAAATATAGATTACAGTTAACGATGCGCCAGCATGGGCATTAAGGGTCGATGCTAGTACACAGTATTTTTTTATGCAGTTTCTAACTTGGCCCAGATATCACTGGATATCACAGCCAAAAAAGCTCAAATAATAAAAAAAAATAAGATCACCAAAACGTCTCTTAATTTGCTCAAAGCACATTTGTAAAATATTGAAATTGGGGCCACACTTGACTGCATTAGCATTAGAGATAAATGTAGCTAGTCTCAGGCTGACAATTGACACTATCAACTATTGCGTTATTGTGCGAAGTATCTTGTTATTATGTGAGCAGTTGGTGCACAGTTAGACCCACTAACCAATCATGTCCCACTAGTTGTGACCGAGTGAAGCTTTAATACAATGCTATATCCATTAAAATGTTTTGAGATGTAGCATTTTATAGTACTGACTGCATTACAGTACTGACCGCATGGACAGATCTACTGTACGTCTCGCTTCAAATAGAGACGTGATGGACAAGTCCATCCAAGTATTGGAAAAAGTGAATCCTTAAAAAATACTTTGTAATATCATGAATGCTAATAATGAAATAGAGGATTATGGCCTCAATTTCCACCCTTCATTCACTGCCACATTGTTGAGGCTAAGACGTTGTATGGTGGTCATGTGGTGTCTCTCAGAGAACCCTTTGGTGTAAAATCTACTCATAGTACTACGCAGCAAACCTGTGCATGTGATTAGAGCAGACTGAGCGAAGTTTTGGTGGTGTTTACCGAAACGATTTATGCTATTTGGTTGACTATTGACTTTTAGCGTCTGTTAGCAACGTTATCCTCAGAGCTGCAGTTCTAAACAAAACATCCGGACACTAGAAGTCTTTTCCATCTACTACCTCTGGGATAGGTGGAAAAGTCTACTTACTCGATTTTTGGCTAAACTGTTCCTTTAAGGCTGTACATCTTGTTTCTTATGTTTCTTTACATCCTTCTTTTTAGGACTCTGGTCTATAGCATTCACACAGATCTCTGACGTTCATGGCTCTCAATCTGTCAAAGAAATCAGAGGTGCTCCCAGTGTCCCTAACAGCTGGCGGCACAGTAGAAATAACCACCAGCTTTATTCTGAACAGTTGTTCTTACTCAAAACTCAGCCTGGACGTATGTCTTCTTTAAAACTTGGACATTCCTATTCAGACATGTTGAGGATTGCAGACAATACTTGGCACCCGGGGAGAACGTTGGCCCTAGGCCTTTCTCTCTATATTAGGAAAAATCTGAGGTTTCCTCCGAGAGGGTTGGTTCCCCCCCTCTGCCTTCTGTTCTATTTTGTCAAGTCAGATCATGAAATTTACAGTGTTGTCCAGGAAGGGAGATTTCAAGCAAAGGAGCGCTATAACGTTAGCATTCGACTGTTGTTTGGACTGTGGTCCCACCACTGACCTTAGTGGAGGAAGAGGTAACTAACTGGAAATGGGAAGCGATTGCTGTGGTTGGTATCTTGGGTGTGGGATTCAGGGGAAAGTGTCGCCTTTTGCTCTTTCTATTAAAGCTTTGCTAGTTCACCTAGCAACAGGAGTGTTTATGCTGTAGTATGGCTACACATCTGAGACCTCTAAGCAATTCTGGAAAATCAGTATATCGGGACATTGATAATGATATCAAAATGTTCATTTCTTAGAATTACAGGCACTTTACAATAACCTTAAGTAGTTGTGGTGCAGTTTCCATTTGCGTCACGGGAGCGACAAAGCTCAAGGCCTTTCGTTCCAATTTGTCTTTCAGCAGCTCTCTTCAGAGGCTGAAGTTCTGTTATTATTATACAGATGCCATCACGTAGCTGCTGCACTGTATAGGGTGGAACAGACAGTACAGACAAGGAGCTGACTAATAATATGCTAACTTCAGCTTCATGGCTGTTTATGTCTTTGCACAGCGATAACGTTTTATTGCCATCAGTACTTCATAGACACATTTTTCCTCTTCTTTATACAATACAATAACTGTAAAGGAATCATTCTGCCATGCGTGAACACACCACAGCACACAGTGTGAAATTCTTTCTCTGCATTTAACCCATTCACCAAGTGAAGCAGGGGGCAGCCAGTAACACAGCGCCCGGGGAGCAGAGTGTGGGTGAGCAGAGATGCCACTAGCAGTCCTGGGATTCAAACCCACAACCTTCTGATCGCAGGGTGCACACACAAACCACTAGGCCACCAGCTGACGTGTGTGTGGGAGGCTGCATGAAGGGTAACAGTGTTCATTTGAGCCTTGGGAACAGCTGTTAGGAGGACACAGCTGGAACTGGACGGCTTTAAAGAGGGACGACAAACTGCTAGTCTCAAATGTTTGTGGGGGTGGAGTGGGGTGCTGTGACACAACAGTTGGGCTACTTTGTCACCTTAACTTGTTACATCTTAACTCATCTTGTGTTTAAGAGGGGTAATGTTGAACCCAGTGCAGGAAAGTGGCAGGTTTGGAGTCTGCTAGCGTTTTGCAGAATGTGTGTCTCAGTTTGGGTGAAGAACAAAATAGTCAAACTTCACATAACAGTTTGTTGCACTGGTTGACCCATTGAAGTTCAGTAGCAAACTGGGTCATAGTTCAGTAAGAAAAGCAATAAGGGGGCAGAAACATGAATTAAGATTCACATGCCAGTATGCCTGTGCCTGTGTTGTGTGTCTGTAGCAGCAGAGTATAGACTGCCCTTAATAGACACCAGAAATGACAGTAGATTGCATATACAGTGTCCTTCAGTAAATGAAATGGCCTACATCAGCGCTTTTTTTTTTACTAATTAAAAAGACTGGAAGTATGTGAATAAGTTTCATACTGCATGTTCTCTTCCCTGTCTACACAGAAACCGAGGTAAACTAAGTCCATTTTCAAGTCATACTTTTTGTGATGTCACAAAACCTCCTCATTCAGCATGTAGCAGTTTATCCCCACTCAGTAATGCCTTTGTTCTAAGGAGTGTTTCAGCCCTGTCCTGCCTTTTGAATGAGCTGCAATACTGGGCAGCCAATCAGGAAAGAGAACATTTACATAAATTAGTATTAAAAATGCAGTAACAGAAACAGCCTGTTTAATTCCAAGGGTTAAACAGAGGTTGGAAAATGGTGTAAGAATGAATTGTGATGAAATATAATTAATAATTTTGGTAATTATTGATAATAACTTCATGGAACAAATGAAGTAGAAGAGAAATCAGTTTGGGCTCTTTAACTGGCCAACATAATTAGACTTTTGATTAATTGTTTCACAAAACACCCAGTATCTCACCTGAAACTGTAATTTGTCACTCTGTCAGAAACACTGTGACTGGTTAGAGGCTCATTCGCGCATTGCAGGCCTCTGAGATATCAGAGATTGATATTGTGATAAACATTAAGACGGTATTTTGTGCAGCCCTGTTACAAAGCACTGTCAGTTCTCTCAGGCATAAACACCTCAGAATGTGGGCTGGACTTAATCGGTTGCATTGTCTGCTTTCTGAGTTTCTAGACGTCTTTGTGGGCTACTGGTACGTCTAAAGAGCAGCTCTTGCAGAGCAAGCAGGGACAGCTTTGAAAGGTCACCAGCTCTTAACCGCTAAATTGATGGTATCATACGGTAAAACTGTTTGCTCAGTCAATCTGTTGCATGTCCATAGCGGTCGGTGCGCATGCAACTTGAAAATGAAGTGAGATTATTTCAGCAGCATCAACAGTCACATGTCTTCTTCACACTGTACCTGCGCCCTGTGAAGAAAGTTCATATTAACTTCAGTAAGGTAGCGTCACAATTTCTATGTATTTGCTGGAAATAAATAACATACATATGTGCTATAGCTTTGCATAAGCTATTCAGTTCAGCAAATAAACAATAGTTGTGTAGTAAAATGTGCAGGAAAGGCATTTTTCTCTAAGAACAAAGGATATCTTTTGACTCAGGGCGCCAAAACATTTGCATGGCACTGTTTCTGGATCTTTAATTAAGTTGAGAGCCTTAAGGGACTCATATCTGCAAGTCATTAACTTGTAGCCCGTAGGTGGGGACTTTCTTTGTTTAGCAGCGGAGACCACCTGCTGACAGTGCAGTCAGGTACCTACCAGTTCAAAATAAAGAAAGTTGCCTTTTTTAGTCGGTTGGTGTGAAAACACACACGTCCACATTCTCAACTGAAACACATGTTAGACACTGTTCTCAAACGCAGCCCCTGCTGTTCTGTCTCTCTTCGCTTTTCCTGTCTCTCTCACCCCTCAATCGTTCCTGTTGTACTGAAGAATAGATGGCGGCGGGGCTTTTCCTGTTCACTCCTTCACTGCATTGTAACGCGCTCGACTTTTGGCACCCACACGCACACAGAGGTGAAAACCCATTTTGCCGACAAGTAGGTTGACTGACTTTTTGTGACCTGTGCGCTCTCAAACGGGTCAAAGCACACTTTCCTGTCTACCTCCTTACGTGGCTTTTTCTTCTGTTGTATTGTTGAAAATGGGGGTGAGGTAATCTACGGAAGATGTATGTCATTTTCATGACGGTTAAATGTTATGATATGGAATTTGAATGTGTCACATATACAAACGTTGCAGTTAATTGAGATGAGTGTTACACAAGGGGCCTGTAGTTAGCTGATGGTGTGGGTTTCTTCCCTTTCAGCAATACTGTCAATTTGAGTACCAGGACGGTTAGACTGCTGAGCACGGCTTTATAATTTCCAGGGGGATCAGTTTCATCATTGAAATGGCAAAGTAATCACCAAGTGCTGGGAGGGTGGTTGTAGCCTAGGGCCTGGTTTCTCCACCAGTGGGCCACGAAGGCTTTTGATTGGGCCGCGAATCTAAAATCGAGACAGGCCATTGGTCCACAATTGGTTATTTAATATCATCTTATGTGGTCAAGGGGGCCTTGGCAACATGTTGTGATAGATAAGTGGGCCTTGATGTTGACAATGTTGAGAACCATTGGCCTAGGGGATGAAACAATTGCCTGTGAACCAGATGACCACAAAGTTGCAGGTCCCCCCCCCCCCTTGCGTCCTTTAGCAAGACACCTAACCCTCCAGGGGGACTGTCCCTGTTACTAATGACTGTAAGTCTCTCTGGATAAGAGCATCAGCTGAATGCCCCATTACCATTACCAAGTTAGTTCATCAAGAACATATAGTCCTCTGACAAATACAGCATTCATATTTCATTCCTTTTTTTTCAAGCACTTTCATGCATTCGTATTTCAGCACTTAATGTTTCCTGGGTGGCATATTGAGTTTGTTAAGGTTGAGGGTGTTGAAGAGATTCAGTTGATTTTAGCTTGGTCACGTTACTCTGGACAGATCCAGTGGTGCTCTTCCTCGAGGTTAGTCCAGGGTCATAGGGCCAGGAGTGTGAAATGACCTCCTTTCCTCTCAGAGGATGTGAGGACATTTTTAAAGCAATGGTTTGGTCAAAACATGTTCAATCTGTGAAGTTTGCTTTGTTAGTTTTGCACTGGAGCAACTTGACTAATGCAGCTGAAGCTTAACAGTTAGCGTCGTGCTGGTTTCTGACACTGCAGGCCACGTAAATACGACATATCTTAGCTGATAGACTCCTTTAGAGCTGAGCTTTAAGCCAAATCATCAGGGATGGGCGACTTCTTGGAGGACCTCCAAGGCCTGCCGTTCATGTGATCCTGTAGGTGTATACCCACACATGTAAGTGTGAGACAGCAGCAGTCTGGCTCCTCTGAAGGCTGACTGTTAGTCAGTAAAGCTTGAGTTGTTCTTCACCAGCTGTAGAGATGGGCCTCATTAAAAGCACTCGGAATGACGGTCCTGAGATCTATGAAAGATCCTGAGCTTGGAGAAAATACAGAAGAAACAAAAAGATGATGTAGAAGTAAAATAATAAACTTAGTGAAGGCACCAGTCCTGGAATCACTAGGGAACATTTAAACACAATTTAAGTACTTAACAATGATTGTTAAGCGATTGTTACTCAGAGTTTCCTGTGCATCAGGAGCTCTGGTGGAGGTCTAGTGGGTAGGATACCTGCCTCTGGACCAAGAGGTCATGGGTTCGAATCCTACCTTCACCACACCACCACTGGGTTCCTGAGCAAGACCCATAACCCCAAGTTGCTCCAGGAAGACTGCCCCCTGTAGTTAGGGAATGGAAGTGGCTTTGGATAAAAGCATCTGCTAAATGCTGTAAATGTCTGTTGTGGCAGTGGGCAAGCTAAAAGATCTGAAATGCTTGAGGAATCACACTAGTGGGGCGTTTTAAATTATCACATGATAAAAATAAAAGTGCAATAAGTCTACTAAGAAGTCTATATGAAGGCACATTCAGTTTGATCAGTCATCTCAGAGATGTACGTGTAGTGATATGCCACATGACTGATAGTGATGCTAAAACCAGGAGCTCAGAATCTCCAAACTGTTCTGCCAGGCGTGCTGCCAGCATTAAACAAGATCTTATTAACTTTATGTTTTGTATTATAAGTGTCATTGCAGTGGTCACGCTGTTGCTGTTCTTATGTTTTATTATTATTTTGATTCCATCTTGCATCGTGAGCTCATTTGGAATTTTGGCACCATTCCCATTCAGCCGTCTGTGTCATTATAGCAATCAGATAAATATTTTCAGAAGGGGGGCCAGTCAGATTTGGGATTTTCTCCATAGAGAATGCATGGGCACTGGTGGCTGCGATGCCATAGTAACCAACTAGCAACACCCTACCAACCACCAGGGTCACCACAACAACCATCTAGCAGCACTACAGCAACCACCACAGTTACCACAGCAACCAACTAGCTACAACGTAACAGTCACCTGTGATACTATAGTAACTATCCACCATAGCAAAAACAACACTTACCTTAGCAACCGCGCAGGTTCTCACGGAAAGGCATTTGAGTTAGTGTGATTACGGAAACCGTTTTTCTTCTTAAGTGGTATTATTATTATTATTATTATTATTATTATTATTACTATTAATATGATTATTACTGCTGTTACTATTCTAAGTGAATTGTGGCGCTTGCTCCAGAGTCGTTTGAATGATTACACAGGTCAACAAAAAACATTTTTTATGTAATCATCAGAAACCACAACACACCTTTCTAAACCAGTTTTTCATTTCAGGTCTGCTTTCAGTTTCTTTCAGTCACATCAACTTTTTGAATTATGAGTAATATTAGATTTAGAATAGACTTTAATAAAAACCGCAGGCACCAATCAAGTAACTGTTTCAATATTTTCAGTCAGATAGGCACTGTGGCATAGATATAATGATCAGTGTCAGTCAGCTACCACTGTTTCTTCAAAAACACTCAGCGTATGATCATTATATGCTAATTATACCAACTATCATGCAGTAAATAACTAGCTTCATCACAAAAACTGTACGTGCGGGAAAAACTAAACACAGATTTAAAATCAGCATGAAAAACACTACAAA
>JBBPCY010098450.1:0-20000 GCA_037974405.1 Brachyalestes nurse | reverse complement strand
AAATTTTGTGTACAGATCAAAGTGGTTTAGTCATTTATCCATTTATCAAATCTACTATTGTCGCTACAAAATGCAAACATTAGAAATATCAGGTGTTATTCAGCCTTTTGGGACATGGTGGGCTGGTTCGAGTGAGTTTCAGATAGAATTATGTTCAGCTTGGCTCAGGATAGTTTCGGACTCAGAACTTCAGGTTCAGGTTGAATAATCTCAAACTTATCTGACACTGTTATTTACAAAATGGACAAAGGAATATCATCTACAGCCATGGAAAAGAACAAGAGACCACTTTCCCCTTTTTTCTGTTCACTGTTTGTACAGTTTGCGGCAGTGTGTGTGTGTGTGTGTGTGTGTGTAAAATGCACAGATTACTATTCTTTTCTGAACCATTTCAATGTAAGCTGTGTAAAAAATAAGAAATGCCTCCGTATGTGTTGTGCGTGTGCAGTAGTGTTTGTACAGCAGCTTTATTCAGTTTCAGTATTCAGTTTCTGATGGGATGGAACACATGCACTCACTATGTGCTTAAATATTTTAATTGTTGTAATTATAAAATAATGTAAGAGGTTTCTGTAGTTTAACATTTCCATTGTATAATAAATTATTGATGTATTATTTTTTATGTACATTATTTTGTGGTCACTACTATATAAAACAATAGTGACATGCACATTTTACACAGACACACTCCCACAAATTACAAAAGCAATATCCAGAAAAAAATGATGCGGTCTTCTATTTTTTTTCATAGCTGTACATTTTTTAAAAATTCCCTTTTAAAATAAAAAAATCATCTCCATAAGTGGCAACTAAGGTGCAAAAAATAGCCTGTTTGGAATGAACTGCCTTCGTGATGTCACAAAAATCACTTTAGCTCCCCTTCCAAGGTACAATACAGCCAATTAGAGCATGCGTTATTTATATATCAGTCATAAAGGCACAATCACAAAAACAGCTTAATTCCAGTTTACAAAGAGAAGCTGTTAAGTAAAATTAATTCTGACTTTTTGGCCGTATAAACCCTTCTTAATTTGACAACAGGACTTCCACGAAAAAAAGTAAGTAAGCGATAAAAGTAAGAAACAGCCCAAATTTAAGATATGGGACGTCTTACATTCTACAATGACTGTTTTCTACTAAAAATGATTCAGTTATTTTCTATAAATAATACTGTTTATATAAGGGACCCCAGTTGGCTCATTCATTCACTTGGGTCATTTTATTGAAGATCATGGGTTCATTCAGAGGGAGAGAAGAGGGACAACCAGCAGTTTAGACACCTGATTGTGGTGATGAATAAATTCATACTGTATTAATCATTAGAATAATAATAACAGTATTGTTGCTCGATCAAAGTTCTTCAACGCACATCTGTGCTGAAATATCAATATCTTATCACTAATAATATCTTGGGATATTTTTAATGTATACCAATTATATAAATATGTGACAAAACCTCTTGAGAAACAAGGTTAGAGAAGATCGTTAGTATTAAATGCTTGCATATTAATCAGTAACTATCTTAACACTGCACACTGCTATAATATCAAAAAAATCACATAAGATATGAAATGACAAGCAAGCATAACTACTTTTATGCAATGCATGTGCATATTGTGCAATACATGCTGCATTTCTAGTAAAACACTGTACAAAAATAGTCCTACCTCGGTACTCATGAATGCAGCCTTTTAGGAAACGCATGATCTGGCGCTGTCACGTGATTTCTGGGGGAACGTCCTGTGAGCTGATTGGTCTAGAGCTAAGACAGCTGACTATGCCTCAGGGCCCACAGTTGGGGAAAAAACTTTAAATCTAATCTTTTTTTTCTTATCTTCAGTCTGTTGTTGCATTTAAATCACAGACACACTTTTGGATTTTAAAAAAAAAATGAAATGTAATGATGATGCCAGAATTGTTAGAAATATGTCCAGGGGTGTGAAACGGTCAGTTCTCCCTTCTCACCAGCAGGTGTCTCCCTTTCCACACCCTACATACTGGCTTTATTCTAACAGGTGAAAAAGTTTTCTTTTTATTATTTAATTACATCATCCTGTCGGTCATTTCTGTAAGGATGACCCCTTTTTTTCGTTTACAATGACAATTATAATGACAAATAAATGTTCGAGTTTATTTATATAACACACCATCAAACACAAAAGGTCATTCAATGTGCTTTACGGGATTAAAAGGGTAAATAAAAGAAAATAGAATAAAACAATAAAATGATGAATAAAATTAAAGTATACTTAGAAAATCAATAAGTGCAATAAAAGTGCAAATGTTTAAAAGAAGGCGAAGGAGAATATTGCTTTTTAAAGCTACAGTTTGTGCAGATCTGACACTGATAGGCAGTTTGTTACAGCACTATATGTAGTGATTACACGACTGAGGGACTAGACCTGAATTACACGACTGAGGGACTAAAATTAAGAAAATTAATTTTATTAATCAATTAAGAAAATGTGCACAGTTATTAATGAAAGGTGACCATGAATGTTGGCCAAGAAAAATATATCACAGCATATTTTCTCGCTTCCTCCTGCTCTGTTCATATGTCTTGAGTTGTAAAGTATTGGGACACACCTGTTTTTCAGGGTTTGGGCTAGGTTGCAATGTCATTAAAGTCCCTGTACTAGTGTACTTAACTACTTGAACTGAATCTGAGTCTGAATGCAGGAACACCTGTCTACCGATAGAGGGCGAGCGAGGCCACATTTTCACCACTGGAATTCCAGAGTGAACTAATGGTCCACTTTTACTCTGGGGGGGGCGTCTACCTGTCATAAGACAGACGCGTCCCGCGCTTGTCTGATCTAAACCCCCGACTGTCTGGTGTAATACGAGCCTCAGCCCGAGCGGCTCCTCTGAAGCAGGAGTTTGGCGGCTATATTTGTGTGTTTGACCCAAACAACTGCGACCACCAGGACCACCCGGACGGTGCGACTATTATTATCAACTCTTAAAGACCCTCTAATGAAGTAGGCTACGCGCCCCGAGCGCCTGACCTTCGGATGTTCTCACTCCACTAGCTTTAAACACACTTCAGAATTCAGTATTCAGTATTCAGTATTGCGTGTTCAGTATACATTATTCTGTCTTCAGTATATAGGGTTTAAGGTTCAGTGCTCAGTATTTAATGTTCAGCATTTATTATTCCGTGTTCAGTATTCTGTATTCATTGTTCACTAATCAGTATTCACTGCTTAGTATTCAGTATTCAATAATCAGTATTCAGTGTTCAATATTAATCGTTCAGTATTCAGTTTCCATTGTTAAGTATTCAGTTATCAGTATGCAGTACTCAGAGTTCAGTATTCTGTTTTCAGTACTCCGTATTTAGTATTCAGTATTCAGTACTCAGCACAGTCATGTCCTGCTCAGCAAATGCATTAAAATGCTGCTAAAACATACATTTATGCTTTTTACAAAAACATTTGTTGTAAAAAATATATATATATTCACGAGAAACAATCGCATTGATATGCTGCAAAATGCAGATACGCGTGTGGGTTTTTTTTTAACAAAAATGTTTAACAGAAGCAAATGCATTAAAATGCTCTTTAAACACAAACAGAATCTTATATACTGCACAGTGTCGATTATTATTAGAAATTATTATCTGAAGCTGTTTAAAGAGGACGAAACTTAATAAAAATAAGAACAGTAATTCGTTGAAAAAAGGTCAGTTTGATTGTCATTACGCGCGCCACCATCCAGAACTTTGCAGGCAGGACTCTCGGGGAGATAACGTTTTTCAAGCTTATAAAACGTCTCCTGACCAAGCAGCTTCACATTTCACCTCCAAGTTCAGCCAAAACCTGAATGGCCAGATTTAGAGTGAGAATATAGCAAAGAAAAAAACAATAAATCACTCCTGAAGCACTTTCTCCACGTTCCCCTCTTTTACGCACAGCCACAGCCGCGCGCCATCGCCTGCCCACTCCAGCCCCGCGTCCCCCTTTCCCCCTCTCCTCTACGCTGGATGGAGAGAGAGAGCCGTTTCCCAGTGGCCCCACCCCCCAAACTTTCTGGAGCCCCGCCCACCGCGATTTAAAGCGCGATCCTGGTAGTGAATGTCAGCACTGGGTGCCGAACACGCCGCCCCTCCGCTCCGCCATGCTCCCGCTGCAGCTCCGCCGGGGCGCGCTCGCGCTGCTCATGTGTCTCGCGCACTTCGTGGAGGAGCACCGCGCGCAGGGTAAGAGAATGTTCTGGTGCCTCGCGCGCGCGGGTGGATGGCTGTGCGTAACAGAGGGGAGCAATGTGGAGAAAGTGGTTCAGGAGTTTTGCTGAGTGATTGATTGTTATTTCTTTATAGTATTCTCCCTGTAAATCTGTCCATCTGGCCATTCAGGTGTTGGTGGGGGTAAAATGTAAAACTGATTGGTTGCTTAGTTGATGGTTATTTAGTTTGTTTGTTTTGTGCATGCATTGCTTTATTACTTAAAAGCAGATCACTAAACTGTTTTTTCTTACAATGACCTCACTCAGAGAAACCCACTCCTAATAGACAGTCGATGGTTGTGCAGCAGATTTTAAAGACCTTTGTAGATTTTGAGAAAGAAATCCACCATTTTCCATGGACAGAAGGTCTGTCACCACAGTGATTTTTATATCTTTCCCCAATATAGAAAGTCGTTTTGCTTCAGCACCTGCCCATTGTCAAGTGTGTTTTCTGCTGATCACTTAGTAAAACTGTATTGAAATTGTTGTCTAACTGATCATGTGCTACAGATAGAGGTTAGGTTTAAAAATAAAATAAAACAAGAGTATCCCGTTAAGTGTGTCTAAGCCTGAGGATCCTGAGTGGGTTCTGGAAGGCTGGGCACTAACTGGGCTGATTCTTTCCAGCTGGCAATTGCTGGCTCGAGCAGGGGAAGAACGGGAGGTGTCAGGTCCTGTACATGTCCGGGATGAGCCGGGAGGACTGCTGCAGAGGAGAGCGGCTGGGCACAGCGTGGACAGAGGAGGACGTGCCCAGCAATACCTTATTTCGGTGGCTGCTCCTAAATGGCGGTGCCCCCAACTGTATACCCTGCAAAGGTATGGAACCAAGGCAGCATGATTTTTTCTTCCGTGCAAAAAGATGGAACTGTAAACTTAAATAAAAAACTAAAACCATCCGGTAGTCTAGGACCCACCTCCCAGTTCTAGAATAAACCTAAATTACGACTATGGGATTTTAAAGGGTGGATTCCAAGGATACCGGTCTTGGATTACCAATGGAATTTCACAATAAAAAATAATCCTGTTTAGCCCATGCTTAGGTATAATCTGGGTCTGGAGGTTTGCTTCCAAACCAAGTTCAGGTTGGCTGCCCCTGTAATAATCAGAATCAGCATCGGAAACCTTCACTGATCCTGGAGGAGTTTAACTGATTTAAGTGATAATTTACAATGATCAGCCACAACATTAAAACCACATGCCTAATATTATGTAGTTCGCTCTTGTGCCACCAAAACAGCTCTGACATGTTAAAGCATGGACTCCAAAAGACCTCTGAAGATGTGCTGTGGTGTGTGCACTGGCAGTAGATCCTGTACTTGTGAGGTGAAGCTTCCGTGGATCAGACTACTTTGTCCCGCACGTCCCACAGAAGCTTGATCAGATTGAAATGTGGGAATTTGGAATTTGAACAACGTTGAAGAAAATGTGATTCATCAGACCAGGCCACCCTCTTCCATTGCTACACGGTCCAGTTCTGATTCCCTCATGTCCATTGTAGGCACTTTCGGTGGTGGACAGTAGTCAACATGGGTACTCTGACTGGTCTGCAGCAATGCAGCCGCATACACAGCAAGCTGTGATGCACTGTGTTCTGACTTACTGTCAGAGCCAGCATGAACCTTTTCAGCAGTTTGTGCAGTAGTAGCTTTTCTTTGGGATCTGACCATGGGTTAACCTTCACTCCCCACATGCATCAGTGAGACTTAGAAGCTCATGACCCTGTTGCCAGTTTACAGTGCTTCTTTGGACCACTTTTGGTAAGTACTGACCACTGCATGCCAGGAAACCCCCACAAGACCTGCCATTTTGGAGATTATCTGACCTTGTTGTCTGGCGATCACAGTTTGGTTCTTGTCAAAGTCACTCAGATCCTTATGCTCTTTCATTTTTCCTGCTACCAACACATCAAATTTAAGAACTGACTGTTCACTTGCTGCCTAATACACCCCGCCTCAATAGGTGCTGCCCTAATGAGATAATCACTTTACCTGTGGTTTAAATGTTGTGGCTGATTGGTATATTCAGCTATGTAGTCATTTTATGTCTTATGTATCTATTCTGACTTGATTTGTTAGAGACGTGTGATAATGTGGACTGTGGCCCCGGAAAGCGATGTAAGATGAACAAGAGAAACAGGCCGAGGTGTGTGTGCGCTCCGGACTGCTCCAGCGTCACCTTTAAAGGTCCTGTGTGTGGCTCAGACGGGAAAACCTACCGCAACGAGTGCACTCTCCTCAGAGCAAAGTGCAAGAGATACCCCAACCTGGTGGCCCAGTACCAGGGCAAGTGCAAGAGTGAGTGCCAAAAGTGTTATATCAGTTCTACCTAACCTAAACAACCTAATAACACACAGTTTAACTAGTTTTCAAATAGTCAAATCAGTCATTTCAGTAAAATGAAGAGTTTTACGGTGAAACAAACAAACAAATGAAAAGATAAATACATGTCCAGATTAGCCTATTCTCGCACTTATATAAACTTTCAGGTCAATATTCAAGCGTCAGTCCAGTTTTAAAATTAAAATTAGAGGGTTTGAGAATCCTAATTTATGTTCACTAAGGGAACCATGTTCTGCATTTTATCTCTCTTTTATTTACGTGATATTTGCGCGGGTTTATGTGCCTTAAACAGTTCTAATTTATTAATTTTTCTCCTTAGGCTGTTCCAATTCCTGAGCCTTTAAGATGTACATGTGTATTCAAATTAACTATGCTCTGATTAGCTGTCCTGTGTTTTGCCTCCTTCAAAAAGAATCCCAAGCTGAAACACGTCAGTGTGAGTGGGCGGGGTTAAACTGCTATTGGTCAAACGGGGTGGACTGTACAACTTAGTGTGGGCTGGCGCACTGTATGGACAGGGGAGTGAACAGTACGTCCTGAAACTCAGTAACCTAAATCCATTAGTTACATAAAAATGAAGCTAGTACGAATTAGATAAAAAGTCACTTGCAGGGACTTTATCCTCACATGTCTCGTTTGCAGAAACATGTCAGGACGTCCACTGTCCCGGCACCTCCACGTGCGTGGTGGACCAGATCAACAACGCCTACTGCGTCACCTGCAACCGCATGTGCCCCGAGGCTTCCTCTCCTGAGCAGTACCTGTGTGGGAATGATGGGATTGTTTATGCCAGCGCCTGCCACCTCAGGAGAGCCACATGCATTCTGGGAAGGTCTATCGGGGTCGCCTACGAGGGCAAGTGCATAGGTGAGAACACAGCCTTCGTACCAAATGGTTACTCAAAGAAACTAGCCAAAGCTGACACAGTTTACATCACTGACCAATGCTAATAATGTAAGTGTCCCTTATGAACACTGTGCATTTATTGTGTATTGTTCTTTACTTAGTGTTGGTTGCCTGCATTTAATGCATCTATTGACTGCCTGCTGCTGTTTCGTGTTAAAAGCAGCAGCGTGGTTCAGAGGGAAACAGTTTTTAATTCTGCACTCAACACCTCTGGCTGTGATGAGGAATGACAGTAAAAGCTTGACTTCATTCAGCATTTGTCCTTGCAATCTGTGTGGTCATAATCATTAGGATAAAACTGGCAAAAGCTGATCCTCGATCAGACCCAACCCCAAGCCTAAAAGCTTTGCTTATATAATGCTCTCTAAACATGTGGTCCTCATTAGTTTGCTGTGGTGCAATAACACATGATTCCATCATCTGAATACGGAGCCTTACCATGTCTAGCTGCACTGCTGCTCGGGTATCCTTCTCATTTAACCCAAACCCAGGGACAGTTCATGACATAGAAGTTTCTAGACAACCCTATTACCCCCCATTATCCAAGACTTTTATCTAAATTCCACCCCCGTCGACCAAGGATTTTATCTGCACCTTCTTCCCCCATTTGACAAAAATTGCATTCCAAGTGATTTCCAAATTATACTCTATACATTTTTTTTGCGTTTTCCCCTCACTCTAATAGACCTGACCCTGTTAAAAACCCCTATAAGCACTTTTAACAAAACTGGTTCTATATAGTACCAAACATTTTTCTTTGATGTGTAGCAACATTAGAACCCTGTTTTGGTGCCTTACAGAACCATTTTTATTTTAAAGGTACTTTAAAGAGTCATTTACAACAGGTGTTCCAGAACCAAGCAGGAATAGAACCATTATGAAGAGTGTTCATGGTTCTATTTAGAGCTGTTTGTAAAAGTGTACCTGCACAACCTATAGATTAGGAGTAATGGACAGTAATGTAATGTATGTAATTATGAGTAATCAGAGTACAAAAATCAGTACTTTTTTTAGGATTTCTGAATTTTCATCAATGTGTCAGTCTATCATGTGATCTAATTTACTGAGTGCAACTGATAAGTATTAAGGTTGTGACTATGAAATCAATCAACTTCAAAAGTGATTCAAAATAAAATAGAAAAGTACACCTTTAAGGGCTGCAACTGTTGAATACTTTCGCTTTTCAAATATTCAGTTGAAGTTTGGATATTCTTTAACAGGGCTGGGGAACCCTGGTCTGGGAAGTAGGGTTGCGTGGGTCGGCTTTTTTTAACACCCGCCCCAAACCGATCCGTCAGGAGATCCAAACCGCCCCGCCTAAGCCACAAAAATACACGTGGATAATGCCCCGAAACCCGACCCGAGGAAAAAAAAAAACAACACCAGTGATCGTTTTGATCAGAACTTTTTGACCCGCCGCACCTACGATATTTAAAAAATGTCTGTCCTAAAACCTGTATCACTACTGGGAAGTCTGGTCCTGCGCAGTTTGGTGATTCCCTAAACCTGACTATTAGCTGATAATAATAATAATAATAATAATAATAATAATAATAAATTACTGACAGTCAATTATTTAATGTTACATTGAAGGAAAATGGAGCATTCTGCCCAATCTGGCAACACAGCATACCGGAGCAGGAGTTAAACTCACATCAACTCACAGCAGCCAATCCTCCTAATGATTAAACTGACCATGTAATTGACATGTGATTACTGATTACATGAGTAGTTTTTCACTTTCAGTTATTTACCCAGATTTCATGTTAATTGTACAGTAGTTACTGAACATTAAGTGTAAAAAAGTGTAAAGTGGCAATTTTTGGCACATGTGTGAAATTATTTCTCTGCATTTAACCAATTCATCAAGTGAAGTAGTAGGCAGGTAGGAATGCTGCACCCTGAGTCTGACCTTACTCAAGGGTACCTCAGTGGTGGCACTGGCAGTCCTGGGATTTGAACCCGTGACCTTTCAATGGCAGGGGCAGATTCATAACCACCAGGCCACCAGCTGTCCTAGCAAGGCAAGGCTTATAGCAAGCCTAGACTTCGAAGCGTTGAGTAGACAGTAAGTTGGATTCTGGAAAAAACGTAAAATTTTGGTTGAGGTTGAGATCTTACGTGTCTGACAGAGCCCTACTGCTAGACTGGAGGTACCTTCTAACCCCCTGTTGTTGTTGTCGTTGTCCTCAGACGCCCAATCTTGTAATGACATCCGATGTCCGGAGGGGAAGAGGTGTCTGTGGGACGAGCGAACGGGACGTGGCCGCTGTTCCGTCTGCGAGGATGTCTGTCCAGAGAGCCGTCCTGGAGACAGCGTGTGCGCCAGCGACAACACCACGTACCCCAGCGAGTGCGATATGCGGCGGGCGGCCTGCTCGCTCGGCCGCGTCCTGGAGGTCAAGCACGCCGGATCCTGCAACTGTAAGTAGAGGACGATTAGACTGGACACACAGTGCTGCCATTAAGAACGATGTCCCTGACCCCATTCACCCCATGCAGTTACCTCCACCTCCAGTCCATGCCCTAGCTCAAGAAAGAACAAGAGGATTCTGGGAACTGTAATGTTGACTATTCATCTTTTCAGCCATTTTGCCCACACAAGTCATGCAATGAAGGGTTGCACTGAAAATCCATTATGCTTCACACTCTTGGCATCACTTAAATAGCCCACAATTTTTCAACATCAGGCTTGTTAATGTCAGTATATAACGTTTCAATGGCATGATTTGTCCAAACCTTTGCCTTCAATGGCAGTGCTGAGAAGAATAACCAATTAATTGATTTAATTCATTAGCAGCTGGTGGCCTAGCGGTTAGGGTGTTCACTCTGCGATCAGGAAGTTGTGGGTTCAATTCCTAAGACCTCTAAGCACCTCTGGGGGCCCCTTAAGTAAGATAGTGTCCCCACACACTGCTCCCCGGGCACTGTGCTGGCTGTCCGCTGCTTCACTTGGTGAATGGGTTAAGAGTAAGAATTCCATGCTGTTCACGTATGACAGAATTTTCACTTTCACTAATTAAGCCCATTTGAAGACCTGTCAACGATATCATATCCAGCCCGAGCTGATGTCGGTTCAAATCGCAGAAAGAGCTATGAATTTAAACACAAGGTCACATTGTTGATCCCTGGATTACTGGGGTAAGCATGCCATGTGGAGAGCACACAGGGACATACATTCTCTTTCCTGCACTGTGTTTGTGAATCTGTTGCCTCTGCCTGTGGCCCTGGCACACACTCACAACGGGGATCATGTGATAAACAGTTTAGCTTGTGCATGAGACATCAACATCAACATAGCAGCTGATCTAAGCCCTTAGCTTTCTGCCATTTCATATTCACATGTATTGTGGCGGATTCTTTTTTAAATCATCAATTCACTTTTTTTATATTACTTGCACTTTACATACATTACATGGAGGTTTTATGATGAATGGACCTACAGGAATGGTTGAAAAAGAACTTCTTACATCAACCTCCATTATAAGTCACGAATGTATGCAAAAGTATGAACCCCCCAGTCAAATGACATTTTTGGTTGATTTTCAGAGTGAAAAAATGTCACACATTCTTTAATGGGAGTAAACCTACTGGGGAAAAAGTCATCATAATTGATGTCAATTTTATGTAAACTGGGCAAATAAACAGTAACAGTGCAGTAAAATGTGCATCCTCTTTAGAGCATGTGGAGTTATTTTGTTTAAATAAAAATCAGCAAATGCCATTCGACCAGGGGCGCCAAAACTTCTTCATACAATATTTTTTATATTGTTTTATAATCAAAACAGGCATTTATTGCTGTGAATTAAAATAGGCCAATTAATGTCATGTGTGGGTGCAGTTCTCTCCTGGCAAACCTTAAAAGGACACATTTTCAACACGATGTTAATGTCTCACTAATGTCACTAATGTCTTACAAAAGTGTGAAAGAGTGTATTTTATTGGAGGAAGAGCTGTGGGAAAAAGAGGTTAACCTCAGATGAGGTCAGTGGGAGAGTCCGGATGGCCCTCTGGCTTTAACTTCATTGTAATGGTGATGGATCTTCCTTTCTGTCTACTTTTAAATGACATTCTTAGGATGTTGATCCTGATGCTGGGAAACTGTGAGGTTTCTCATTCATTAATACAATCACAGGCCAGGTTTCCATATGCTTATTAAGACTAGTCCTTTCCTAATGTGCAGTTTAAGTAGACGACGGACCTGATCTGTGTGGGGACTCTTTGGTGCTCAAACTCTGAGGTGATAATGTGTTACTAACCACTCTCTGGGGGCTTTATGTGCTCTAACTTTCCTCTTTTTAGCCGTCATAACTAAATTATGGGTTGTTTATGGGTTGTGTTTGTGTCTGCCAGTATTAAAATGTTACTATTGACTATTCACTTGTTTTTACTTCAACTACTTTAACCCCCTAAACTCTTAAGACTTACAATCACTCATAACTAAACAAAGTACATGTAAGTTTCACTGAATTACAATGACTAATTCATAGTAGTTATTGGATAACAACCCTTAATATGACTAACTTAACAGTAAGCCTGGAGTTTATGGGGTTAATCAATATACACTATATGGACAAAAGTATTAGGACACACCTATTTTTCAGGGTTTGGGCTAGGCCCCTTAATTCCAGTGAAGGACAATCTTAATACTTCAGCATACCAAGACATTCTGGACACCACCATGCTTCCAACTTTGTGGACACAGTTTGGGGAAGAACCTTTTCTATTCCAGCTTGACTGTGTCCCAGTGCACAAAGCAAGCTCCATAAAGACATGACTGGAGGAGTTCAGTGTGGAAGAACTTGACTGACCCACACAGAGTCCTGACCTCAACACCATCCAACACCTTTGGGATGAACTGAAGCGGAGATTGTGATCCAGACCTTCTCGTACAACATCAGTGCCCGACCTCATAAATGCTCCACAGAATGAATGGGCACAAATTCCCACAGAAACTCCAAAACCTTGTGGAAAGAAGAGTGGAAGCTGTTATAGCCGCAAAGGGGGGACCAAATCTTTGACCAAGTCTATGTATTTGAATGCAATGTCTTTAAAATCCATGTTAGTGGGATGGTCAGACATCCCAATACTTTTGTCCATATAGTGTAACTTAAGTAACTGAACGGTTTATCGTTCCGTTGACTCGTTCGGCCTTTTTTCCAAGCCTGTCAAAAATGAAAGCGCTTCTCTTTTTGCTTCCAGGCGTAGACCACTGACCCGTCCGGCCCCTGACCCCCCCTCAGTCCCACCACACAAGGCTGCCTGCCAGTCAGAAAAAAAGCATTATCATTTCAGATGCTTTGCTGGGAAAAACTAAGCAAAAAAATGTTGATAATTAACGGTTCTTCTCTCAAAAATAAAAAACAAATAAAAAGAGACATTTTTGTTCGTCAAAGCCATGCCGTGAGTGTGTGTGCTGTTGTGTTTCGTACTGATGCAACAGCTACTGTGTTCCTCCGCGTAGCCATCATGGAGCTGACGGAGGAGGAGGAGGATGATGAAGAGGAGGAGGAGGAGGTGGAGGACGAAGATCAGGACTGCACGGATTATGTTCACGGTTCCCCGGTACTGACCGTGTGAGGCACCGTCAGAACCGGGACGGTCAGTATTCAAACTGTACATAGTCGTACGCTTATTTATTTTCCAGGGAAAGAAAGGAGGAAGATTTCATATAGCTCTGTCTTCTGGATGTTTATTTATACTTTTTGTTCGTCCTTTTATTTATACATTTATAGTGTCTGACTGACTATCGTTTGTCTCCTGTATATTAAAAAAATAGTAAAAAAAACCAAACAAAAAACACTATTTATTATAAGGTGCAATGTGTTGTGTAAAAAGTGTGTTGATTGTGTGACATAAACAATACATGCGTGTCCAAACATGGAATATCTGCCAGACTGCTTGAGTGTTTTGTATGTGTGTTTGTATGTGTGTGTGTGTGTGTGTGTGTGTGTGTGTGTGTGTGTGTATGTGTGCGCACGCACGCTTGTTGGAAACCTAAAGCTCACTAATAAATGGACTTTTAAGCGGATCTGGTTTTGTTTACAATCAAAGCTGACTTAAACAGCTCTGCCATTAAACTCTTTATAAGCATTTTAGTTCTCTCTTCTACAAACAAAATGCTATTTGATGTGAAAAGAATAATGTGAGGGAGTAAAAAAACCATATGGACATTAAAAATGCGGTCGGAAGGATGACTAAGGTTTTTTTGCCATAATAATGCTTGAACGTCGTTTTTATTTTGCCAATATTCTAATGCAGTCGATGCTCTTTGTATATGGCTTTTATTTTATCACGAAATGTATAGGATTAACTATATCAATGACCTTATAACATTTTTTTTTCTGTGGTTTGTTATTTTTACGATGATTTTGGAGATTCAGCTATAAATGTATAGTTCTTTTTTTATCGTTCAATGTACATAAAGGTAATGATGCCATTTGTAAACATGCAGTATGATTAAAAATGGAGGGGAAAAAAAAGATGTTTCTGTGTCTGTGTACCACATTGTTTTCATTTTCCCTCCTGAGGTCCACTGAATGATACTTGTACATTTTCTACCACATTTTACCTAAGAATTAAACAGGCCGTTTCTGTAACTGTGCCTTTTAGACTAATATATGTAAATGACCTCTGCTTCGATTGGCAGCCCATTTCCAAAGGCAGTCCATGTTGAAACACTCTTTACAGCTTCAGCAGCAAAGGGCGGGGCTGAACTGCTGCTGGCTGAATCGGCAGATATGTGCAATAGCATTGTATTTGTGACATCACAAACACAATGAATTTGGAAAAGACTTTTCTCAGCAGAAAAGAATGTAAACATATTACATCAAACGCTTTCGTTTTGAAAAACGTGAGAGAAATTGGCTTCTCTATGAAATGGGCTTTTAAAGCTTTCTGCGACTTTCTATGACAAAGTGATGTTTCTGGCAACATAAGACATTTTGAGATCTCATGAAAAGTCATATCTATAACAATATATTGTAAATATTTCTTGGCATTCCACGTTTGCAGATGATTATGGAAAGCCGTCTTAGGTTTTAGCAGGTCTTGAATAGAGCAGTTGTCTGTTCATTAGCCGTGAGTCACACACATTTTCTCTCTCTCTCTCTCTCTCTCTCACACGCACACACACACACACACACACACACTCACACTCTGAGCCAAATCCAACAGTAGCCACCGGAACCGTCTGGACCAGAGCAAGAAAACTAATTTGCCAGGAAGTTGTACAGACAGGGCTAATTGGCAACGGTAGTGGTGGTACCTCCTCTTTTAGTGCCCCTCCTGAGTGTGTGTGTGTGTGTGTGTGTGTGTGTGTGTATGGATGCTCAGCGCTTCAGAGGTATATGTGTGTGTGAGCACATCTCTGGCCTTCATTTCTTCATTATACTCTACACACACACACACACACACACACACACACTTCCTCCCTTTGAATGGCTGCTTAATTAGGTTTTATGCTAGAATCTCTTTTCTAAATTCCTCTCACAGACCTGGCCGTGAGTGCGAGGGGGTCGGTCTCGTGTCCTCAGCGTCTGCACGACATTGCTAAATGAGTTAAGCACATGAATCTGTGAGCAGTGCATTAAGCGGGCAGGCCGGGTGAGATGAGGACGTCCCAGTGAGGCTCAGACTGCGATGGCTGTATGCATAATAGTATCGTAGTACAGCCGTCACAGTCTATTTTGTTGGAGCTGAGTCAGAGTGAAGTGGCTGACTTTATACTATACAGTCAAAACAGAGACTAATGGACCATTTTGCAACAGTCAACTGAGGAGAAGCAAAGTCAAAGTCAACCAGGCAACTCTGTAGTAGCCAAGTCAGAGGAGAGAGAGTGACTTTATCATGGCAGAGTTTAAGTCAACCTTGTAGAATTGGAACCATAATCATGATCAGAAAACTTAATTGATCCCTGAGGAAACTGCTTATGTGACATTTGACACAGAGAGGCACAGAGTCAATATAAAATACAGTATAAAGTCAAGAAAATACTCTGAAAACTCTGTGCCGTACCATGAACAAATATTTTTCCATTAATTTTTCTGTACCTGAGCTGCTCAATGGCAGGGCCAAAAGTGCGCCGCAGCAGAGTCGCCAGAGTCCCTGTTTTCTGATTGGTCAAAATGTTGTCATCACAACATGGAAAGAGGCCACTGTTTTATTACTGTAAAAAAATAATAATTGAAATATAAGCCAAAAATTGGGAAGTTGACAAAGTACAAGCACTACTGTCTGTTTGGGCTGAAGATAAATGTCACTTATCACAATTTCTGATTATCTTTAACTGAGAAATGTGCAGGTGTGCCAGGCTGTCACTAATGACTTAGCCGGGTCAGGTGTTTGTTAAAGAATACAGAGAAAATCGTGGTTTTGGGACGATGACCAACCATAACGTGTGGAGAGAGAATTGCTGGAGCTAACGTGTCAGAAATACCATTACTGGGCTGAGATTCACTGGAAAATCAAAATGTGATACAACCTCTGCGCCATCACAGTACAGTTTACACCAAAGGAAAAGTGCCTTAAACCAAAACTAACTGGATTGTTAGCAGCCAAATCCCAGTTAGCCAGGCTTTGTAGAAGCCAAGCCCAAGATAACTGGGCATCTTTGTAGCTGAATTGGAGTCAAGTGACGGTAAGTGACTGCCTAATTTTTGCCTGACTTTGTTGCTGAGATAAAACAGTAGTTAAAAAAAAATTCTCATCCTTGAGACAAGCCCAAGAAAAAACAAAGTCAGAAAAGTCAGAGACCATACATTCATTCATCACACCAAAATCAAGACCAGAACACTGTCTCACACGCTCTGGGACAAACTCGACCCTGTAGTATTTTGGTATTTTCCCTGGTATTTAGCTAATCACTGACTTCTCAGTGATTCTTCCCAGTTGACTCATGTGTGTTTGAGCTGGAAACATTACAATGAGCAGGACATGAGTTCTGCAGAGTTTTGGGAAATGAGCTGAATCAGCAGTGGGAGCAGGCGGTCCTGTCTGAGGTCGAAGTTACATAAGGGAATGAGGGCAGTGGGGTCCGGCAGCTACCTGCTGAGCAGCATCTGTGACGGACAAAAATGGAAAGAGTGAAAGAGGGAGTGCGAGGGAGTGGGCAGGGATGTTGATAATACACTGAGCTGCTAGATTATTTGAGCCACCCACCACTAAACCATTTTATTTTACATGATAGGTGTTTCTGATAATAATGCCAATTTAATCTGATACAATACCTTGTGTCGGTAAAAAAACTTAACAGTTTTCTCCCCAATTTAGACTAGTCCTACCCCCTCCAATAACACAATGCAACAGTGCAGGGAGGGTGAGGGCTAGCATGTGCTTCCTCGGAACAATGTGAAGAGACATCCTATTTCTAAGAACTGCTGCTTATACGACATGCAACATCATTGGACAGCGCAACATGCTTGGAGGAGAACACCCATCACCTTAGCCACTTATCTGTAATCAGGGACGGGGGGTGCAGGAGTTTATCTCAGCACTCATAGGGTGAAATATGATGAAGTACCCTGAACAGTCCACCTGACATACATGTCTTTGGACTATGACTGGGAACTCACCCAGACACAGGGACAACATCCAAATCCACACAGAAAGGACCCTCAGTTGCTCTGGGTGGGAATCTAACATAGGATCTTCTTCCTTTGCTGCCCACATAGCTCACACTGGTTAGCATCATGCTGAGTGATGGAAGAAAATATGGACCATGCTACCATCCCATCCAGCAAGCGCGAGGACTATTATCCCTTCCTAGACTCCTGAACATGCACTATTTACCAATATAATGCGATCTAGTTAAATACAGTACTGTACAAAAGTCTTGAGCCATTTCTCATTTCTTCATACACTTGGAATTACCTTGTTGGTGCAAAAATACTATTTTATGCCAAACTTTTTGGCATATTGATTAGAAATGGGTACAAATATTTTACTTTACTTAACTAGGCTGCAAAGTGCCTAAAGATACAAGGAGCCTAGATAATCAGCATTCAGCACCACCAGTATACTGACCACCGCCTGATCATCTGGAATTATCTGCACCTGTTTCTTCACTGGTTCAGAACTTCAGTTAGATGTGCTTTGTTCTGCTTGATTCACTGTGTGGCTTAACAAACCAAAACATTCCTCTGAAACTGGTCAGGTTCAGGGACTGGACTGAAAACGAGAGTCTTTGAAAGTCCTTCAGGAAGCCTGGAGAACTGTTCCTCAAGACCACGTTAAAAAAAAAACAAGAAAGTCTGGATCTTTGGAAGCAAAATGTGAAGAAATGAGGGGTGGCTCGAGACTTTTGCATAGTAATGTAAGCTGTCAGAAATGTGTGCTGATGTGTGTGTGTGTGTGTTGACTGACAAGACAGATTTAAATGGCAACAGCAATGACACTTAATATTGCCATGCAATAAAGTTTCTTTGAGTTGAGTTGAGATGGAGAGAGAGAGGTAGCGAGTGAGAGAGATCCAGAGAGAGAGAGAAAAAGTTTAAAAGTGAGAGAACGTGAAGACAAGAGGGAGAAGGGGTGAGAGGGGAAAGGAGAAGAGAGAGTAATCATATTTAAAACAGATTACTGCAGCAGAGAGATTGTAATCAGAGTCAGTGTGTGAGGTTGTTTTGGAAAATGGAAGGCAGCCTCCATAACTACGTTAAAGAAATGCTGACATGACGGTCTGAGCAGAGCGCGAGTGTTTTTCCCACACTCCGGCTCCTGTGACCTTCACATTGTCAGGGGGACGTTTCTGATTCTGGTGACAGATCATTGCTGAGAGGAGGAAAAAAACACAAGTCATTCCTCCAAGATATCCCAAGAATTTCTGCAAAAGTTCGCACGAGGACAAGCCACTTACAACAGCTGATCAGTCATAGCCAGGGTGAGAAAACACACACAGAAAAAACAACAAACAACAACAAAACCTCCATTGCTCAGAGTGAAATAGGAAAATGAGTGGTAAAGTTTGGCTGTGAGATAGAAAAGACGCTGTATAGATTATATGATGATTATAGTATGATCATACTGCTACAAACTGTGTAATATGCCTTGAACTCCTCAAGCCCTAAGGATCCATGCGGGCCCCCATTCGTGAGTAGTGTAGTGGATAACACCACTGCTGTCACCCCACAGGTGGGGGTTTGGTTCCATGCCTGGAAAAGTACACTATACCAGTAAGAAACCTTGGACAAGTCTCATTTCAGTTAGTTTAATGAAATAACAACAAATCTAATTTAAACAGCTTTCCACTAAGTGGTGTTTGGTGTCCAAATTTTGCTCTTTAGTTTAGAATTGCATTTTTGGGGCTAACATTGCTAACAAACACTAGAACTCAAGAGTGACTTAAATAGTCCAAAACCAAAACAGCTCTCAAGCTGCATGTAATTCTTCAGTAGGGTCACACAAAGTTGGCCACATGGTTTGAGTAGGTATGACTTACTGTGAGCTATAAAAATGAAGGAGACTTACCTTTCTGGACAGCCTTTTCCACAACAGTGCTGATATTCAGAAACCATTTGTGAATTGGAAGAGTGTGTCCGACACATCAGTGAAGACTTGGGTGCTGTTTGAGCTGGTGTTTTTGATGGATCTTCTGAATTACAAAGTTGTCAATGAGTCAAAATGTAAATGCTGCTAACGTAAAACTATCTCATCAAAATACCCCACATAAACCAGCAAGCTTTGTTAAATGTGATGGGTAAATGGCTCCGGCTTTGCACATTACTGTAGCATCATTCGTATTGATAAATGACCTCATGATTCAGAAGATCCAGTGAAATTCGGGGGTGTTCATTTTTCCCATGGAGCAAATTGGCTTTGAATACATTCACATTTACAAGCCTTAACGCTCAGTTCAAATTCTTTACTCAGATCCGATCTTTCTGCCTTGGTTCACAGTTGGTTCATTGCTTGAATGATCTACATGCATCATAAACAACAAAAGCAACAAATAAACAAACTGGCAACACAAATGTCCATGACAAGGATCATTAGCTCTTATCAGATCTCAGCTGATCGTGATCAGGGGTGGAGTTAAAGAATTAAAGCCTCAAAGAATGTTTTAATGCTTTTGCAGCATTTAGTGGCAGAAAAGTTCAAGTTAGGTGTAGCCAATACACTGTGAACATGATATGATGACATAATATGCATTAGGTGAACAGCCATAAATCAGATCTAGTCCCTGATCTAGGAACCACATATGAAAGCTTCTTAGATCTAAATTAAATATTTTTTTGCTCTAAAAAGGCCACATGGAAGGAGACAATCAGATTAGGGTCTCATCTGCTTGGTGAACACAGCCTTAGATCCTCCTAGAATTCCTCAGATTGGAAAGGAATCAACTATATTCAATTCAATTCAGTTTTATTTATATAGCGCTTTTTACAACCAAGTTGTGACAAAGCAGCTTTACAGAGTCCAGGTCCGAGCCCCTAGTGAGTAAGCCAAAGGCGACAACCCGTCCTCCTCAGGTCGACCCAGAGAGAAAGGAACAACAATCATAATGGGCATAACGAAAGAGGGCCTTAATGA